>JALPQI010020517.1:0-25478 GCA_025490895.1 Thaumatotibia leucotreta | reverse complement strand
TCATAAGAGCAAAATGGACAAACAATTATTAGCTGGCTTGTTAAGCTTAGCAAACAGTTTATGAATAAGGGGGTAATAACGTAAATATTATTTTATGTGAAAATCGTGTGTTTTGGAAATAGGTAAGTTAGTGGTTCGCGACGAGTGTGTAGTGTGTGTGCGTGTGTTAGACGACGTCCACGCGTGGTTCTCGAGGCCAGGAGTAGACGGCCGGCACGGCGCCGCCGTAGCGCACGTCGTACATCTGCGCGCGGATGAACGCTTCCACGTCCGTCGGCTGTGGCTGCACTGTCGCTTTGCCTGTCAATACGATCTTGTCAATTATATGTTCAACAAAACGAATACATGGCTACACTTGGAAGACAAATATCTGTATAAAGAGTTGCTAGTCGTCCTTTGATGGGCTAGGTACATATACGTATTATAAAACCGCGATTAATAAGTATAGTTCGAGAAATATAAATTGAACGTTTAGTTTTACTATAATGTAGGTAGAAAGTTACCAATTTATATTTCACGAACATAATAGGATTCGAGAGTATTATCTACGCAACAGTGTATAAGTCAATCTAAGATATATTCATAATATTCATAGTTTAAGTGCAGAGACTTAGAGACAATAGATTAATTAATCTCTCACTACATCTATAATCTATCATTTCTTGTGCCAACTGTACTCTCGAATCCCCTTCTGATTCCAGTTTGATAATACAAACAATCGCATTCAAATAAAAAAAAAATAGATTTCACACAGACGAAATGTCGAAATGACAAATAAATAAGGACATTTTACGAATCTCATCGGCATATTAAGAATGCCGTGAATGAGGCCAAATATAAGTGTAGATGTAAACAACGTATAAAGAATACGAGTATAGTTTATGAATCAGATTCAGAGAATAGTTAGTCTATATTCAGCCTTTTCCGAGTTTTGGCAAACACTTCTCCGAACCCGACGGCGCATGCCAGTAATAACCATCTAAATCTGGATATGTATAGAAAAACTGATCCCTCAATTTCATTGGAAATCACAGGTATGTTTTCTTTAGCCATTTATAATCGATGACATTTTTGGCACAGTTTTACGCCACGACAGATGTGTCCTCAAAACATAATTCGTCATGACGGAACGAAAATAGACGTGACGTTGACCCTCTGCCGATGCGAGGTACAATTAGAATAACTAGGTGTGTACCTACTCTACTGAGAATTAAGTACCTAGTCATATTTTTTGTACATACTTATAGTAATTTAGGAAGACAGTTATTTATCGTGACTAGTAAAAATCCATTACGCAGTATTGACTATTGACTGTGCGTTAGTTAAGCACTAGACCTTAGCACCCAATGGTACACTTCTCTGCCTCAATATTACAGTGTTCTGTTACATTTTCGGGGCGATTAAATCTTGCTTTAGTGTCAATGTGACAATGTTCGAATTTCAGCTGATAAGAGTGCAACATAGAACCCAATATTATGTGCCGAATGCCGCTGGAAAGTGTCCTGAATTGTAAATGTTTTAGACTCGAAGACTTTCCACATTCTTAATCCGTTACTATACGGGGCCATAATATTTACTGTTGTATTGTTTGACTCGATACCATTACATAAGTGTAACTATAATTTGTCAGTGGTGGCAACTCTGGTTGACACCCGTGGTTAAAGGGTTAAAGCTTTTCGTAAGGCACTGGTCTCATCGCGAGCTATATAAGCTATGGACTATCGGCTATAAACACGAACAAAAGATAAGCACTCCCGTGTAAATAAAAGAGACACGGCGATACTCGTCCACCTATCAGCTATCACCGCCCGTCGAGTATCGCCGTGTCTCTTTTATTTACATGGGAGTGCGTATCTTTCGTTCGTGTTCAGGTATAGTCATAGTTCATAATTTAGTAGCTCGCGGTGAGATCCAGTGCCTTAAACTTGTCGGATAATTTCCACAATTTGCGCACTAAGTAGTAAATAGGCCGTAGGCTTCACAATTACTAGGTACCTACTCATCTACTACAGTCACGGTCGAGGCTACAACATTTGGCAGTTCCAAATAACGTACTCTTTGCACGGTCAACAAAGTTGCTCGCTGTACTATACAGCACATAATTATGCTACTACAAATAGTCATCACTCACCGGTCTTGTAGGCGCGCTCGACGATCTTCTTGGCGATCTTGACGGAGCATTCCTGGATGCTCTCGAGCGGCGGGTACAGGCCGCCGTGCGCCAGGTCGTCGTCCGACACGATTTCTGCCAGAGCCTGTTAAAAAAATAAACATTTAAGTACTATCTACAAAATGAACGGGACATGTTTGTCGAAGAGCCGATGGCCGATGGAGTAGACGAGTCTTGGAGTGGAGACCGCGAACGACTCGCCCGGTGAGCCGTCCTTCCGCCAGATGGACCGACGATCTAAAGAAAGTGGCGGGAAGTGGTTGGATGCGGAGAGCTGAGGACTGAGTGGTGGCGCGAATTTGGGAGGGCTGATGATGATGATGATGATGACAAATTGAAATCCTGACCCTCCATGGAATTTTGGCATGGTCACGATGAAAATCAAATTTACTACAGTCGTTTTATAACGTCACGTTGATATGGTCTACGGTGTGTCAGGTCAGGATTCAATTTTGTCGATAATAGGTACTAAAATTGCTTTTCAGTGAAGGACAATAATGATGAGAGCAGTCGTCATCGTAAAAGTTAGTGTCACACCTATTGTTCAGTCGAAGACAAAATAAGGTCTATACAAAAATGTTCAAAAATATGTCCTAGTGCACTCTAATTCTGTGTAATAAGAACGTCGTAACATATTTATGAGCGGATTATTTTGATACTTATTTTTGCACTAGACTGTTCAGATTTTGCTGCCGTATCTAGTGCGAGCAAGTCGGATAGAAAGTAAGTCTGTTAATAACGCGGCGTCAGTTCAAGGTAAGTGCACTGATTCAATAGCGAGCCATGGCAAAAAGCCAAAACTAAAACAAAGACAGTCGTGCAAGTACCTCAGCGGACAGCAGCATGAAGTCCTCGCTGATGTCAATGAGGCCCGAGCAGATGATGCCGAGCGCGAGGCCGGGGAAGATGTACGAGTTGTTGCCCTGCCCCGGCCGCAGCGTGCGGCCGTCCTTCGTGCGGTACTCGGGGAACGGCGAGCCTGACGCGAAGATCGCGCGATCCTGGAAACAAATTAATAAATAGGAGTGTCCTCTTCATTTTATACTTGTGAAAACCATGATCTCTTAAATGCGATTCAGTAGGTTAAGCCTGTCAATTTTTGACAGTTATTCTATGGAACTGACATACTCATTTGTAGACCGTGGTAGCCCCCCAGAAGCGTCACTGTGGGCTAAATCCATGGTTGCGTATCGTAGGACGGTGTCAGTTGGGTACTTCCCTGTATTCAACCTGCTGCTGATACAGTCGCCGTCAGATATATCTGAGCAGCCACCGGTGCTCAGTAACATCTGAACATACACTCTAACACGACGACGATGATAGGCTTGCTCCGATATTGTGAGCACCCTGATCGCTCCGATATACTGACGGCGACTATACATCATTTGAAATAGGTAGTATATATACCTAAGAGTGGGTGCGCTGCACTTGTGATTTGTGAGCGAGTTTTGTATGGAAGTGAAATCGCCGCGAAGCGAACTCTCAGCGTGCAATTTTTGTATAGAAATCGCTTTCGAATCGCCCAAGTATCGCTAGTGTAAACATCAGGCTCTTTTTTCTATTATTTGAAATGGGCAGACTAGTCAAGGGCCTTGACTAGTCTGCCACGAGGTCACGACCTACGATGGAGTGAATTTGCCCAGAAGGTGCCTATTCACCCTTGACTTGAAGGTTGACGGGTTGTATGATCTTGGAAATATAGACGCCGGCGGGGAATTCCACTCCTTGGCTTTTTCTTAGTAGCACTAGTGCGGCCCTTTGCGTTTCGGAGAGACGGAACGACCTACTCGCAAGTATAGAAACAGAGTGAACTTACGCCCGTGTTGGAGTAGGCAGCCTCGGCGGTGCACTCGGCCTTGCTGGTGGGGTTGGAGAGCGCGAAGATGACGGGCTTCTCGTTGAGCTCGCCCATGCGCTGCAGGATGGCCGGCGTGAACGCGCCGCCGATCGCTGCCGCACCTGCAAGCGACATATTATTGTTTAAGGACTGATTATTATATTAGACCCCGGATTGTTGTCGCGGTGACGTCACAACAGGGTGATTTGGGGAGTAAATGGAACGGTAGAACAAAATGATACATAAATTATAAGATAAGATAATAATTATAAGAAATAACATATTGTGTAAATTAACGTGATGTGCAGTTGCGAATAAAGCAAACAGTCAAATTTTACATAGGTCTGTCTGTATAGTTTGTATACATTGATAATGCATATAAAGTTAATTCTAATATTTATGTATGTTCCATTTTCTGAATGGAACAGTGGAACGAAATGATTATTCGACCGGTCAGTTTTTTGTCGAAAACTAGTTAAGTTAATGCGAAAAAAATGATCAATTGATAAATTTTGAACTGGTCATTTTTTATTATGATTATATTCAAATGTTTTCGACGTTTATAATTAAATGAAATAATGTTTTTCTCTGGTGAAATTAATATACATTTTTATCTTATCTTATAATTTACGTATCATTTTGTTCTACCATTCCATTTACTCCCCAAACCACACTATTGTGACGTCACCGCGACAACAATCCGGGGTCTACTGATTATTCAATCGCCAGTTAACTTCATCTGTTAGATAACTATTAGCTCAGCCTTTTTTTTACTGATGACTTGAAAAAAGGACAGTGATAATTTAAAAATCAGGTCTTAGGCTAAAATGTATTCAGCGCTTTATTAGGTAGATTTCAAACATCACACTAATTTGAGCCTACTTTAAGGAAAGGGCAATACATTTTAAGAAGCTACAAATGTGATCGATTACCTAATATACCTATCATTTACATAATTCTATAATGAATCTGTACAAGTAATTTCATGCGCAATGGGAGATTCCTCAGAATTCCCCATGAAGAGCTCTCTGAAGGAGAATGAAGTAGACCTAAACTTCACTTATTTCACGACCTGTCCCCCAAAAGAGTGTAATGGACTGCTATACAACAAGAAAATGTTACTTGGGTGGTTATTGTCACTAAATTAAAGAATGGTCAACTTCACATTTCAATGTCTCACCAATAAGCACGCTCGGTTTAGCAGTCTCGACGACCTCAGCCAACGTCTTGATGGGAGGGCGGTCCTGCGCGAACTTCTCCTTGTGGTGGTTGAGCCCCCCCTCGGGGCGGTTCTTCACGATGAGGCCCTTGGAGTCCACCATCCACACACGCGAGCGCGCCTCGGCCTCGTCCGTGCCCTCCGCCTTCATCGCCATCACGCACAACTCCGCGATGCCCAGCGCGGCCTGGAAATTACAATAATCTTATACGATGTTCTTGCTCACCAGGCTCCTATACCACAAAACTTTACAAGCGTACAATTCTACAAAATTGTCAACTTTTTGTCTGGGAATTTATACAATTTTGTAGAATTGTACGCTTGTAAAGTTTTGTGGTATAGGCCACAGGTGGCTTATGAGGGTCCTGTGTTGAATCGTTTGTCGTTGTTGCTGTCAGGTTCTAACAAGTGTACAAGTGACGTGTAGCACGATAAACGCTAATCGCGTGACCATCGTAAGCCACCAGGCGTTTACCGTTTATTACGCCGTTTAGTACTTAAACGAATATTCAGTGACACTTCAGTCCGTTAGTTGACTCTTATCTACCTACACCCACGGAAAGACTTGGAGAGGTGACAAATGCATTCTTACACGGCTTCACCACGCGGCTCATATACATATCTACATATGTATAACGGCAAAAAAATTAGCGAAAATCTAACTGTGATATCTGAACTGAAATGGCAATATATTGATTTAAACTTTCACGAGTCTGCCTGCGACCACGGGTGTAACGTCATGCCCGAAACGTCAGGATATAATTAAACGTAAGTTTACGCGATTAAGTCGACCCGTTTGTCTTTAAAATATGACTGAAATGGCAATTTAGATTTGCCTTTTAATCAGCCAGCTCACCTCTCCGGCGCCCTGGAAGACGATGGTGTTCTGCGACAGCCGGGTGCCGGTGAGGCGCAGGCTGGCCAGCAGCCCCGCCACCGCCACCGCCGCCGTGCCTTGGATGTCGTCGTTGAAGGTGCAGAACCTGAGGACAATCATTATGAAACACATTAAACATCTTATCGTAAAGATCATACAAGAACCAACCAAACTCCACGCTCTGACAGCATACCTATGTTGGATTCAGGAGGTTGCCCGGAAATTTTATGTATTTTTTCTGTGATTTTGTGACTATGTCTGGACATAGATTTAGTTATATCCAACTAAATGCCAGATAGGTAATGCTTGTGCGATTATATAACGTCTATCTCATATTAGCACTTAGGTAAAATTCTGTGCAAGTTGGTATAGTTCGAGAAATATAAACTGAACGTTTATTTTTACTATAACGTAGGTAGAAAGTTACCAATTTATATTTCACGAACTATAATGTAGGTAGGTAGTTTAATTATTAATCTAGTATCTTTGGATTTATATGAAAAGGAGCCTCTATTGTTTTGTTAACCGCTTAATATCACTCGTAGAATCGTTGTTCGTGTACAACTGTACATACATCGACTGACATTCTGACGAAACCATGAATTTGTCTGAAAAAATTTAATGTATACTCGTAATTTTGGTACCTACTTGTCCTACCAATCAAAGCATGACGGAGCGTGTTTCCATTTCGCTATCACGTACAATGTATCACTTGGCAATCCTTGACCATACGTTTAACAAGGCAAACAGTTTACAGTGCTTAATTGGAGTAGGTACTAGATACAAATCAGTGGCATACGCATAAAAATATCTTATCTACAACACTTTAATAGGTACTATGACTCAGAGTCACTTAGTGCCCTATTTTCATTAAGGTATTGTAGATAGTGACATAAACAATGCACTTTACCTGCTACCTACTACCATGGAAACATATTTTATTACCAAGTACTACGAGCTCGATCGACGATCACCAAAGCCCGGACGACGACGGGAGCAAAAATGAAGTTTTCACTAATGCTTAATGAAATATCGACATGCATAAATACATTATGCACGACCTGGATGCACGACCTGGATGATACATTTCTATCCAAAGCGGCGCGCCACGGCGTTCATGATGTCGTCGTACCTGCGGCCCTACCACGAAAAACGAAATTCGTAAATTTCGAGGATTTGTCTCTCTCACTCTAATGACGCCTTCGTTTGAGCAACAGAGAAAAATCCTCGAAATCTCCGAATTTCGATTTTCGCGGTAGTAAGCCTGGCTCCGACGATATAGACAAGCAACACTACGACTACGCACCTGCCCCGGTACTTCTCGAGCAGCCTGAAGGCGTTAGCGTTGGCGAAGTCCTCGAACTGGATGAGGCAGTTCTGGCCGAAGCGGCGCACGACGGCGTGCATAAACTCGTCGATGAACTCGTCGTAGGCGGCGCCGCGCACGCGCTTGTGCCGGAGCCCGATGTACAGCGGGTCGTCCAGGAGAGACTGCGTGTTGGTACCCACGTCTGGAAATATATAATGTAAATTTTATATTTAGACCTTTAACCTCGTAAGGCCTAACGTCCTATTTTTAGGACAACAAAATTTACTCAACGGCCCATGACGTCATATTTTTCAAAGAAATATGAATTTTATTTTGAAGGCCCATAAATTAAAAATAAAATGTCCTTTTTTTAGGACAATGGGTTATTATTTCACTTGTCCTAAAAATAGAATGGACCTTATGAGGTTAGACCACGAATCATATTTCTTAGCAGACTACAATTTAGCTGGCAAGATAATGGCGAACGTATCTAAGTATGAGATAATGGAATAAATCTCTTATAGGCTTAATTTAACTGCTGGTTTAGCTGGTACATGAGAACGATTGCAGTTTTTCTTTAAAAAAAACATGCGCTAATAGTAGCTTCAATTTATTTATGTTACAATTGTTAGTACCTATGGTTAGTCTTGAACTTTGGTTAAATTGACTTTTGTCATAGTGCCGAAATACTCGAAATTGAAACCAGCAACAGCATAGGCTTTTCTTTATACCTACCTACTTCGTTCGTCGACTTATCATTTCTGAAAGTAACTGAAACCATCTTATTCTCCACAAAGCTAATCAGAACCTCATTAGTGACGCCCGCTGATTAAGCACGGCCATTTTAGTCGAGAGCCGTAAACTGACCCTGACGAATGTTTTCATTTTCAAATACAAATAAATATATGTCATATTATTTCCATAAGATGGTTTATGGTTAAAATAAAATCAGGCTACCTATGTCTATAATATTCTGCATTTTATTAGATAGGTACTTAGGTACCTACGCTAATTGATAATATTGTCTTACGTCATAAACTACAGAGTTGAATACCTACTTATAGTTACTAAGGCAAATTAAGAGGCAGTTTAGCTTAAGAATAGAGTGTATGGATTTTATTGGCGCAACTACAAACGACTCCATCATCATTGATACAAATTGGAAAATAAACGTCGCCAACTCGGTACAATTGAATACGTCTAGGTCTAGATATAAAGTGCCAAATATTTCTTACTTTGTAACTAAGTATATGTATGTAATATTGTATAATACTTTTCTAGTAATCTAGGTCTAGGTACCTACCTTTAGGTAAATGTAAGAGTGATGTTAACCTCTTATTATATTACTTATGGTGACGATGAAAATACTAGTTGAGGTTATACCTACAGCTATGCGCAATACAAAGTTAAAAAAAGAAAGTCCTTCGCACACATCCCATAGTTCCCATACCCATCCCATGACCCTTAAAATCTAAATTCAATAACTGTACGGTACGGTACACTGTATTAGTGTTGCTAACTAGTTAACCTACAGATTGGAACGAAAAGCCACGTACCTATAATGTATGGAAATTGGAAATGTCACGTGACTTTTCGCGCCAATTTGTCCTTCTCATACATTTATTACTTATCGCTTATCGCATAAGATTACGGAATGGCAACTTGGCTAGCCCTGCAGGTGTGTGTACTGAACTACTGACCCAGCGTGATTGGCAGGCACTGGTGTGGCTTGATGCCGGCTAGAGCGGTGTAGAGGGACAGCTTGCCCACGGGGATGCCCATGCCGCAAGCGCCTAGGTCGCCCAGGCCCAGAATACGCTCGCCGTCCGTCACTACGATCGCGCGGACGTCCGTCTCGGGCCTAAAACAGAAAGTACCAATATTATAAAAAGATCACACGCTTCGTTGACTGACGAAGTTATGCTATGCTACAATATTTTTACTACAATCAACCATATACTGAACCCGAATTTCGGTACACGGGAGAAGAATAATTTTATAAAGAACTTCAGATAAAATAACATCAACATTAATTTATAGGTACAAAAAACCGAAATTCAACTAATACACATTACACACTTTGTTGAGTGACAAAGTTATGCTATGCTGTTGTTAAGTACAACATTTTGGGAACAATCGACCACAAAATAGTATCCGTAGGTACTGAACTCGCATTTCGGTGGACGGTGAAAGAATAATTCTATAGAGATTACCAAATATAAAAATCAATCAAATACTTACTTGGAAACCCTGTAAAGTGTCGAAACGTCAAGATGTAATTAAATTAATTAATATACGCGATATACATAATCCGTTAAAATATTTCTATTTTTATTTCATGAATAACTGTCGCGATTATTTTTATTTCACGAATAACTGACGCGATTACCTAAGAAAATATTACTTACCAATTCTTGAGGATTTCATAAACGTGTCCCTTGTCGTGGATGGTGATGAAGAGGCCGCGCGGGCGGCGGTAGATGAGGCCGTACTTCTGGCAAGCCAGCCCCACCGTGGGCGTGTACACGATGGGCATCATCTCTGCCACGTTCTCGCCGATGAAGCGGTAGAACAGGTGCTCGTTGCGGTCCTGAGGGAAACAATCATGAGTGAGTAAGTACCAATCTATTGTGCTCTTGACACTACGCAAATAAAATAGTATAAGTACACTTGAATTCCAAGTTTCATTACAGTAATTTTCCTGTTATTGTTATGAACGTGATATTTCGACTACACAGTTGCTTCCTAACTAAAGTTCAAGTTTTATATTCTAATGTTGTCAATCGTTGAAATAATCACCACTTAAACTTGTCCAAGGCTAGGAAACTCTGCCAAAGAGTTTATTTTCACGAGAACGATCAGCTGTTCTCCTTAACTCCCTGCCACTGACGTGACGTCTATGAGACATCCGTGTATTTCAATATTGCCACTACGATGTTGATGACAAGATCGAATGAGTTTAGGTCACGTTCCCATGTCAATGGCAGAGAGTTAACATTGATATATCCCCTCAACTGTGGAGACGACCCGAAAGGACGTCCGTCACCAATATAATAGGAGTCCTATTTTGTTCAAGGTTTATTTTACAGTATAGTACGTTTTTGACAGACTACATATGAAGGGATATCCATAATGATGATGCGATAAAAATATCCAATGTATGTTTGCCACTTACCAAGAGCCCCATGAGGTAGATGTACTTGTTCAAGGGCTCCTCATAGCGGTCGATGGAGAGCTTGCAGAGCTGGACCTGCTCCTCCTGGCTCTTGACACGCGCCGGCAGCAGCCCGTGGATGCCCAGCAGCTGCCGCTCCTCGATCGTGAACGCCAAGCCCTGACGAACAGAAACATTAGTACATTTATACATCACCAGCCTAATTCAGACGAATGTTGGACATAGGCCTCCAGTATAGCCTATACGTATGGACGCATTAGGAGCTACTTAATGCCCATAATCACCACACGGGGCAAGCGGATTAGCTATCGCAGTGTATCCAATCTGATGACGCTGCTGCCTATCATCAATCTTCAATAAATAAATGATCAGTGGCACTTCAACCCCTTAGACCCCCACGGGAATAAGAATTTGGGTGCCGACAAATGTATTCTTACTGCCGTCACCACGTAGCCAAGAAATTTACAACAGTAGGTGTGGCAAAATTACTCATAAATAATAAAGAAAATACTGTCCAGGTTAAACGTAAAGTAACTGTAGGTATTGGGCAAGCTGAAACGAATTAAACCTAGTTTTCTTAGACGAATGAGATGTCAAAGTTTATCAGGTTTAGAGAAGACTTTCGCTCATATGAGGCACTGTAATTGTCCCTTCAATTTTGTATTTAAGTAAGTACATAGTTATCAAACCGCCTTTGTTGAAGATCTTGTTCGACGTCAGACAATGCCGCTGAAGTAGAAGCTTGCAAACAATAAGCGGTCGATTGTTGCTAAAGATTATTAGGTACCTGACATACATCGATGTAGATAAAAGTCATAAGTTCTCGATATAAGTGCCTCTCAATTTTTTTTTAGTTCATTATGTTTCAATGCCATTTTCACCGTCATCTTACAAACATAAACCGTGCCAGTATGTAAGTACTAAAACGTGCGTCATGCATTTCCTTGTCACAATCTGTCAATTATTTGCAAGGTTGTAGAACTTGCAGATTTAGAGGTCTATTAGTTCGTGAGTTATTAACGAATCTATAAGTAAGAAAAGCAAAGGTAAGACTTAGATACCACAGTATTAACATACAAGCTACGAATGTCACTAGATATGGGAGAATGAAGTGTTTTAGATGTTTACATTTAAAGAAATTCGTATTTATTGTAAATATGTATTGTTAATAGGTACTAAATCTCTAGCGAATACAATTTATTGTCTGTGACAGCTTAATCAGCTGTACAGTATTCTCTGATCTGTGGCATAGCAAACATTAAAAACATAACTAATGTCTGCTATATTATTAGTTACTTAAATCGCATCTAATTTTAGTTACGAATCAAACGACTTAGGTATGCAGTATTACATCTTGTAACTATTGCATGTCCTAGATACACAAATAATTAGGAAGTAATCGAATGCGAAGCGAGACTATTGGTTTGTACGAGGAGTAAGCGGCCCCTTCCTTATTACCACTGCAGCTGCGATTTGACATTCCAAGTACAACAATCTGCAAGCAATTCGACTCGATTTTTGTGTAGACTTTATAGAACAATTGACAAAACTAACTACGATTTGCGACTCGTAGCAGTTTAGACTTCTCTTCTTTTGACTAGTAGAGAAGACAAGTCTACTAACTACCTACTAGACTAGCTAGGACTCAAAGCAAAAATATTACGCTAAAAGGAGATAGATTCATTTCGTTAGTGAATTAGTAGTTAACTTAAGTTTTGATCTCATGATTGTATGCACTAGGTAATCTAGTTAATTACCCACCACAGAGTCGACATCTGTGAAAAGATGCCTGATTATCGCATAGTGTGTGGTAACGCTGAAATAAAGTGCAACAAAGAAACCTTTGAACGGCGTCAGCGGCCTGCATACAGAAACATGCCCGCCTCATGAATATGTAGCTACTTCCAGTATTATCCATGTTCTATACGTAATAAAGTATTAGGTTATTACAATTACAGTCTATTTTGTTGTTTCACAACTTTACATTGTTGGTTTTTAACAAGTTAAGACACAAAGGCGCTCATCATCAGAATTTATCCATCTCTACAAAATGTAAGTACTTAATATTGTCAGTTTTGTTAAACGTGTAATTAGTAGGTATACTTATGTTTCTATGTAGGTAATGTTGATATGTATTTATTTATAGCGAAAGTTATGACGGAGTACGGGCGAAGGTCGCCTCTGCTAAAGTCTAGATTTTTATAATCCAATCGCGTGACTAGAAAACGCTAACGATGACAAGTGAATGAAGAAAAATGAATCCTGCACAGCGTGTACGAGCGACCCGGAAAGGAGTTCACACGTTTGATAACAGTCAGCTGTGCGGTGAAGGTGACCGCTGCCGACCTTCAACAGCACTCTTGCTTCCATCAACTCAACTTTGCCGTCTATGCAGTGCTTAACTCACGGGCATAGAGTTAATTTTCGTTATTACCAAATTCTGTAGTGACGTTTGTTTTGGTAAAGTGTGAATAAAATCACGTTAATTTCCACTATCGCTTATTCGCGTGTCACGACTGAACTTTGACCCGTCATCGTAAAATTGTAGGTCCACTGAACTATGGACGTCTACAATGGATAAGTAGGTGCCTATTTAACGATTATCCAGTAGCCAGTACAATGTCCAAAGTCATCTGCCGCCTGCAGATATCTAGATGCTAAATTTGGGGTAATATAAACACACGAAATTGCGCAAGCAATTAAAATGTCTCGTGATGATCCGGTTATGACGATTTATTTTAATGAAATAGGGTAAATATTTACCTACCCATCGAATATTTGTCAAATAGGTAAGGTGGTAATACTCGTAGGTATATGTATAACGATATACATAGGCTCATAATTATTTATGCGATGGGTTCAATGCATTGTGATTTCATGTTAAATATTTACCTAACATGATAGTTAACAGATACAGTTAACAGAATTTTATATAATGTCCATAAGACCGCCTGTTGTCTACCTCTAGTTAAGTCGCTACTTTTTTTTGTAATTGTTTTCATTTATTGAGGTGTGCAATAAAGAGTATTTGTATTGTATTTGTATTGTATACTTATTTGTATAGATACCAATAGGTACAGTCACCACACGGGATTGTTGAGCCACTTGCCACTGTTCGCAACTTGGTCGAATAATACAAAAACGTTTAACCAGTGATTGCTCGTTATTTTTCCGGAAGCTGACGTTACTATAGTTACGTTATAACTTCCGCTTTAGACCTGGAGACGTCAATCTAACTTCAGAGCCCTGATGGTAATTTCGTTCACTTTCCTTTTAACGGCTGTCACTGACAGGTATTTTTTCAAAGTTAGAATTTCAGTCAGAAACTATCAAGTTTCTATTAAACATTTTTATGGCTACTGTCAGATTATGGGTAGATTGTCAAAGGTTACCTACCATATTTCTACAAAGGTTACATTACATAAGTTTTCAACTAACGTCAACTGAGCTGTAACAAATGATAATAAAGACAGCAATAGCATTTGTCTCTGTCAATGAAAAATTTAATTTAAAATTGCTCGATAACATGCCTATTTATACAAATATGAATGGAAATAATACCTCGCCTATTAATATCAGATAAATCATGGCTTCCGATCTGAAGAAAACACAAATAAATTACTAAACGGTTTTAGATAAATCTATGAAGAACTGTCGTTACCCAGTTTCCTCTAGGAACAACGACATCTAGCGTCTAATAATGGCCGATGACTAATCCTTAATTCTCGTAGACGAAGAAATTTTTATTATTTCAACTAGTTTTGACACACTGAAATTTTGACGCAACAAAGATTCGTATTTGACTGACGTATCATCGGGAAACATCGGTCATGTCGCCATCGTGCCTACTAACGAAAAATACCGAACCCATAATATTACACGACCAAATTGCATCCATTGCCAAGTGGCTCAACATTCCCATGTGGTGACTGTACTAGGCAAATAAATGTATCTGAAAGCAATTTTATATATTTTAAGCCAACTCTACCTAAGCTATTTTTCGCTACCTGTTTCAAAGTGACAAACTCCATGATTCCGTAGGTATGACGCAATTTCTTTTCGATCAAAGAGCTTGGGCCACCAGAGTAATTTATTCGCATTCCTAAGCAGACTGTATTACCATTACCAATGTTACAATTTTCTTTCAAGTTTAGCTGTCAAACAAAATATGAATCTAAACTAAACATATATAAATAAATCAATTAAATTATAAATCTAAAAGTAGGGTCTAGGCGTCTAATTTTCGAACTAGTAATTTACAACTCTAAAGCTTTCACGTCAAAGTCTGAATTTAAAATAATTATAAACAAGACGCCGGAGGCGCGGCTGTGACGTCACGACCAAATGCGAAGAGGCCGTTATACTTCATGAACTATAGACTTCATTAACATAAAATACCTTAAGTCAAATGAGTAAGAGCTTAAATTCGTTTAATCGCGCCAGGTCACCTCTCACTAACTACATTATAGTTGTTCACGCGTCATGGAAAATTGAATCAGTCTAAATTAAACACAAAATAAATTGGTTTTGAGCTTAAATGGAGACGTAATTAATACAAATTGAGTGATTTAGGCGCTTAGGTCCCACGCCCACCTGATTGTGAAATAACTGGAAATGATCGAAATATGTCGAAACCATGACAAATACGTGTCAACGTATCACAGAAACCAGTAATTGGATGTTAAAGTGGTAATTGGGAGCATTAGATATTGAAATGTTTGTATGTGATTGACGTTCGTGGATTGACAGTGATTTCTGACGTCAAATGAACGTAGCGAGAATTTTAAGAAGAGAGTGGTAATAAGGAAAATCGTGGGGTTTCCCGACGCGAAACGTTACGTTACGTTATACGATACGATACTTGAATTGAACTGTCGATGTCGTCGCCACGGGCTGGCGTCTATCTGTCTGTTCAAACTAAGTAAATCCAAGGCTACATACAGTTTGCTCGCATTTAATTTAATTAATATTTATTTTAAAGGGGCAAAATACCTGCAGGCTTAATAAATTCAGGTAGGTTGCATACCCTTTTCTACGGATCATTAACAGCGACTAGCTAGTAGCTATCATAAATATGGAGCTCATTTCTTATCATCACAATTAGCAAATTTTATGTTTTAATGCAAAGCATCCATAACCAAGGATCGGACAAACGCCCGTCATTTCGAAAAAATAACCCTGTCCCGTAGAGTAGAGACTTCCATATCTTATGATGTTAACATATTTTATTTTATAAGATATTTTTTTAATAACACTATCTCAAAGTATCTATTTAGCAGATCCCAACTCCTTCTAACTTTTACGTATCCTGCTATGCTATTCTCTTATTGACACATTCGACGCTGCGTTCGTCAACGAGCTCGATGTCGAGACAGCCTTGTCTAAAATCCTAGCTGTTTGATTTGACATTAGGAATTGAGGCTGTGAGCGAGGTTGTGGGCGAGTTCGTCGCTGTTTTTCGTTAGAGAATACGAAGTTCATACATTAAACGTCAAACTTTCGACGCAATGTAGTTCCAGCTCACGCCGCATTCGTCGCCGAGCACTAGTGTCATTTAAAGTACATTAGTGAATACCATTTTTAGGCTCGACGCTGCCGCAGCACTGACACAGCGCTGACAGCAAGGCGGTTTCCTTAGTGAATAACACTGCTGATTGTGAATTTATAACAACTAAACGACTTAGAATTTTGGATATTTAATTTTGATCTATTGAGTGTATGTGGATGTGGGTGGCGCAGGACCGGTCATTGTGGCAATCGTTGGGAGAGGCCTATGTTCAGCAGTGGACGTCTTTCGACTGATATGATGATGATGATGATGGTGAGTGTATAATTATCTTCTTCGGTTACCACGATAGTTATTCATAAAATAAAACGATTTAAATGAATTAGGTATATCGCGTATATTAATTAACGTTGTAACGACGTTTCAAACAATTATGATGTGCACAAAAATCTAAGAAATAGTTGGGATCTCCTAAATAGACATTTTTATACGAAGGTATTATAAAAAAAAATCTTAAATTAAAAAAATATGTTAACATCATAAGATAAGGAAGTCTCTACCATACGGAACAGGGTAATGTTTTCAAAATGACGGGCGTTTGTCCGATCCTTGTCCATAACATCGGGCCGGCATCCATCCATAAATCAAACCGTCCAATAAGGAGATCTAAGTCAGAAATGCAACGTAAACATGAAATAATATTAGGAAACGATCACTCACGCATTACCTTAAATTAACGTAATTGTCTGTCAATAAGGGAATGCCAGTTTCTGTGAAACTGTTTAGCTTATTAGATCTGTATACCCTCAAGGCAGCTGACGCAAATACGCCGCATAGGTAATACAACGCGCTTTAAAACGCACAAGATATATTATGCGTGTGGTATCTTAACTGAGCACAAACCCTAGAGTCCACAGAAGCCAGGCACTCGGGCAGCGGGTACAGCTCGCGCCGCGGCGTCAGCTGCCACCACTCGCGTTCCATTCCCACCACTCTCTTCGACGGTGACACTTGTGCCCACAACAACCTCGCAGATTATGGCGCGCAGATACCCCGGCTTCTGTTTTCCTTTAATCCACTTTATTGACACCATCCACTCAACACAGTCAACACAGCGCAAGTCGTTAAAGGCAGTATCTTGTACCTTGACTCTAATGCCTCTTCACGATTACGATAAATTTTAAGCAAGGAGTTTGAGTTGTATAAAATTTATAGCTCGTAAAAGTAACATCATTTTAGGTATTTTCTTTTTATTAATTGCTTTAAGTATTATTACCGAATCAGACACGTGTGTCGACGGGCGTGCGTCTAAAGAAATAGAACTTCAGGCAGACACAATAGTACCTGTACCTGCCAATATTATTAGGAATTTATTAGAAATGCAGCCAACACCGCGATCGATAAGTAGGTTAGTTACTTTTGCCCGGAACCGGGGTTATGATTGTTATGAAATATTAGTGCGAGCAGGGTAGATACTTTATATTTACATCTACGTATATCCTTTCAGAAAAGCGGTGGGGTTTTAAAAATTATCGGGACTTCATCACGTACAGTTTCATGCATTAATTTATCCTTACGTTTCGGTCGTGACGTCACGCTCATTGTCACAGACAGAAGTCCTGATAAATTTGTTCCTCATAAATCCTGTTGTGAAAATAGTGAAAGTTTAAGCAATATTCTGGGTAAAGAGGTTTCTCAATGTGTCGGAATCTTTTCTTAGCGCTTGCTTGTGTTGTCTATTTATTGTGAAGGGTTGTATGAGTGATTCTTTTATGTAACAAAATATATAAGTATTTTTATAATCTTTTGAAATAGATGACGACGTTAAATGATAAGATTCATAATTTTCGTAACCCTCTGGAGGAAACATTTAATGAAAACGAAAATACCAAAAAGGTTCGTCTTAGCTTGATTGCACTCGACCAAAAGATAGGTAGGTATTTCCAGCATTCCAGCCTTCACATTATAGGCACCTACGGTAATATATTCAGAGTGGCAAATTCATTCAAATCTGCCGATAGAGGTAAAATTTATGAATATTATGAACAAATTGATAACAGTGAACAATTTACTTCAAAAGTAATTTAACGATCAAAAGATAAACGTTTGGAAAAGCAATTAAGTAATTATACATTTTATGTAAGTAAAGGCTTAAAGCAATTACGGCAATACGGCGAGAAAAGGCAGCTCACGGCGGGTTAAGGGCAGTTGCTCTCATTAAGTGCCGTCCCTCACGAACCCTCGGCATACAGATTTGTTTTGACAACAGACTCGACTAACCCCGAATGATTAATTATTTTTTCATTTGCAAATTTAAACATTTACCATAGACAATATGTTTTTGACAATATATATAGCTCGAACTAATGCCTACTATGCTAAAGAAATTACTAGTTTTAAATATTGTAGCTTGTAGTCATAAAAAAAAAACAATTTAAGATTATTGTTGAGAAATACAAACCTACTACCTACCTTAATTTTTTTCTGTTAGAGACTTAACGATTACCTTAGTTTTTATTACATTAATACTCTATCATTTACGTATTTTAATAATTGAAACGAAACCTAATGCGAAACGAAACTTCCAAACGCACAGGTACTCATAAATCGTAACATTGAACTATCAAGAAACAAAAAAACATTAGAGATAGATAGATAATTCGTTTTTTACTAGAAAAAGGTCAAGTCCATCAGTTTTTGCAGCGCCGTTTCAGTAAACATAAAAAGTACCTCCTCTGTTAGAGCCGTTCGAGGATAATTTCGTTTTCCTGAAAATACGCTCGCAATAAACCCAGTGTTCATTAGAGGATAGAAGCGGCTATGATGTAATAAATTTACGTATGAATGAGTAATATTATAGCACGATAGAGACATAAACGGCGGCGGCACGTAGTTAGGCGCAAAAATAAATAAAACATATTCAATAAAACTTAGTGCAAGTTAGTTAATTTAGTGTACCTAGCATCAAAGGGTACGATGATGTAGGCACGTAAAGTCACGTAGGGTAAACGTAAACGTACGCATTGGGTAAGAGTACGCAATTGAATATATTTCAGTCCAAAATATGCACCAATACTAGGGTATCCCGGTTCTGAATTTGTCAAACAATTATTAGCGGCTTGTTAAGTTAGCAGACGTTTATGAATAAGGGGGTTAGTGCAAAACTACCCCTATAAAATCTTACCATAATATCATAAAATACTAATTTTCAACATTTAGTTACGGCGATGGCGCCGATAGATAAATTAAAATAGACTAATTTGAGTCTGAGTTTGGAGTGGACCCTGCCTGCCAGCCGTCCGCCGATCGGCATTCCTCTGCTCGTTGCTTAATTGATTGTAAACCACTCCGATTGTGCAAGTGTGACTTACTTTGGAAACGAGCAACCGTCTAATCAATATTCTTTTCATAATGGCACAGCCAGCGATCAACACAATACAAACAAGTATAAATAAATATGGCAGTGATATACGGAGCCAATTAGTTACCTTTTCAGCTTTCTTATAGTAATCTGATGAAGTTTATTTTAATGAGTTCCAGAGGAAATAATTATGATAACTTTTAAGTAACAGCTAGGAAGTAATTCGGTGCATAACAATCATAAAGTAAATGAGTGAAAATTAAACTATCTGCGTATCTTGTAAATAAAACAGGTGTAGGTACCTACTTATTAGGTGTGTAATCGCTATAAATATTGTAGTATACGTCACTGTTTACATATTGATAACTCTACCATGCGCAAATATATCTAATTGTTTTGCACAAATGTTCAAGATGGTAAATTTAGGTAAAACAGTGTGTACCTAGTATACATACGTATGTATACATGTACTTATATATTTGAACTACTTAACCTATCCGAATATAAACAGATCATACCGAACTTTTAAAAACTTAACGAACAGTTTTAATTGGGAGAGCGGTGTAAAAAAAGCGTTGAGATAGATACCTAGGTATAATACTTAATCTCATGTAATACTTAAGTACCTATCTAGCATAAAAAAACGACGCAAGGCACTTAATTAAACTTTGCAGAATTTAAAGTGGAATTATTCAAGAGCAAACACAGAGCTGTCGACGAAAGTCCGTTGTTGCGGAATACGAAATCGAATAAGTATTATAAAACAGTTTTTCTCAAACATGCAATGAAATGTTGTAGTTACGTGCTTAAAAAGTGGCCGGGAAGTACCTCGTTGCCGGCCTAGGCCGGCAAGTGCCTCTTTTTTAATTTTCATTTGACATAGGGTTGTGACCTGGCATCTTGGCTTTTAGCCAATAATTATCTGTAACTAATATTGGTATAAAAAAAATGGTTGACAAATTTTTGCAGTTATAATTAGGTATTTAAATTATATAAATTAAAATAAATGTACAATAACTACTCAAAATAATATTTAAAAAGCAGTATTATACGGCGCGATCCGTCGGCCCCGATCACTGCATGCAATTAATTGGACCCAACTGACCGCGTCGTCTAATACCGCTTTTTAAATGTAAAAATTTGCAACTTTCAAACAGGTCAATCTTAAAAAAAAAAAACCGGCTAAGTGCGAGTCGGACTCGCGCGCGAAGGGTTCC
The DNA here is from genome assembly GCA_025490895.1 of Thaumatotibia leucotreta. Lineage (NCBI taxonomy): Eukaryota > Metazoa > Arthropoda > Insecta > Lepidoptera > Tortricidae > Thaumatotibia > Thaumatotibia leucotreta. Next base: position 4,807 of record JALPQI010020517.1, on the reverse strand, counting down.
GTATCATTATCAATTTATTATTAAAAAAATACAGTTAAATCAACCTACCTTAAAAACTATAGGAGATAATTTAATCAAACCAAAAATCGTTGATAGAGTTTATTAATGTGCATAACATATATTTTTTTTAGAATTTTATATCGCGTAGTTTAAAAAATAGAGGGGGGGGGACACATTTTTCAGACTTTGAGAGCTGATATCTCGAAAACGATTTGCTTAAATAAAAATAAGATTAATAAACCTTTATATAATTTTCAAAGAGCTTTCTATTAATACCCCACACGCTTATATACAACTAAAAAAAAAATTCTATCCTTCAGTTACATGTATGGAGGGCCCCCACCCCAATGGTTTTTTTTACAATTTAGTATCATAATCCTGTAGCGGTTCATACAACACATATCCTTACCAAATTTCGTTACTGTAGCATTTATAGTTTCCGAGTAAATCGGCTGTGACAGACGGACAGACGGACAGACGGACAGACGGACATGACGAATCTATAAGGGTTCCTGCGTTTTTGCCATTTTGGCTACGGAACCCTAAAAAGAGGTGTCGGTGTCGTATTTGACTTTTGTTGTGTTTCAAAGACTTAGTTATGTATTTGACTTGTAATTTCTTAGAAAGAAGATACATTTTTTTGTTTCATTTCATTGCATGTTTGAGAAAAGCATTATACATACCTCGGCCATGAAGTGACGGGTTGCCGTCCGAATACTATCCGGCCTCGCTTCGCTCGGCCGTCTACATATATTCGGCCGGCAACCAGTCACTTCCCGGCCTCGGTAGTAATGTACTATTAGACACTTCATTTATTTTATTATTCATGCTGTAGGTAGCTTCAATTTAATTTCGATGTTGACTTTTCTATTTGATCAGCTCTACGATTATTGATAGCAATACAATTAATTCTATTGCAATTTTAAAAATGGAGATCATAACGATAGCATCAGTTAGATCATCTTTCGCAATACATAATTATGAAACCTACATTTATGTCGTTAAAATATATCGTATCTCACACCGCTATTCAAAATTTAAACTATGGATGCAATTTACGCACAGGTAGTTGTTAATACAAAATACGAGCACTTTTCAATGTAGCGACGATATGCGGCTTTCAAAACAAAGCAAGGATAGCCTAGCCCGCACGAATGCTTTACGACCTAGACCAGACACTCAATCGACGATCATATTCTAGGTCTGATCGCAATGCCTAGCCTAGTCCACATAATAAGATCAAGGTACAAGGCACCACGCATTGACATTTGCACACAATTATGTTTTTATAGTACAGCCGTTTAATGCGTAACCACATCCTGCGCGCGCGAGAAAACTACAGAGAAAAGGTTTGTGATAATATTATTTGAACCTGCCACCTCACGTGTGGTTTTAGGCCTTCAATAATACTGATTTAGCCTTCCCGTAACCACGTAGAAACCTTAATAAGGTTTAATACAAACGTTTACTATGTCCAAAGTTTCTAAAAGACAACGTCTTACACGTCGGATTTACGCGCTTTTGAGATTATAGTTGGTTCAAATATTGACTACAAAACACACTCCCGTTCTCTCTAGTTGGGCTGTAACCTCAGCCAGCAGGCGGCTAAATTGAACTAATATTGTGTCGGGGTTTAGCGCCGCCGCCGCGATATCTGTCGTTATGGCGACGTTAATCCCGCCTGCAAACTGCCGCGCCGATCATTAGTTGCTGGCGGTTTGATAAAAGCCTATATTGAAATAGTTTGCCAACAAACACGAAATTATATTCAATAGTTCATCAATTCCATCGCCGTTATAGAACAATTGTTCCTTCTTCCGGTTTTATAGCAAATGTAGAGCAAATAAAAACGTAAAATACACTGGCACTAAACTGAGGCAAAATGTTATCAACAGATAGATTAGGTACCCATGCTCTGATAAAAAGGGCAACCATGAACTTAATCCCCATTAACTACGGAAATTAATAACTTACTAATAGGTAATCAATTAGCGTTGAATTCCTGCCGCTTAATAAGGTTTGCCATCAAAAACTTGACGACAGGGAACGTATCGTTATAATTATAAACGAACGTTGACACAGTGAATCTTCTTTATTCTTAATAGGGGTCGGCACACATATGTGATACTTATGGAGTTATCAGGCGGCTGATTTTCTTGTTTGCTACTCGTACAATAATTAAGTGCTATCACGCCGAACTCAATTTCATTATGGTTTTAGAAGTCAAAATACAGTAGTTGGATTCGTATTTTACTGGCTAAGCATTTGAGTTAGCGCGATATTTCAAACGTGCATTCTTAACATCGAAACAATGTCTTTATTGAACCCGACAGAGAATCTCCAAACACAAGCCATTCCATGCTCGCAGGAATTCTCTCACAGAGATATTTGGGACAAATCCAACGATAAAGCGTTCAAATTGGACAGAACGGATCAGCAATAATACGACACATGAGGAATGCCTGCCATCCAAAGACAGTGCACACTGTTTACATCCAAAAACGATTTTTCATTGAACGGATAACAATGTCACGTACGAATAAATAATTTTGTTTTATCACATTTTTTCGTGTTTAATTTCAATGGCCATAAACACCGATGCCTATTAAATTTCTTAGGTCGTTTTCTTAGTGAACATACCCTACTCAATTCGACTCTGCCGACGAAATAGAATAGTTTATCTATATACTGCAACAACCGTAGCCTCTCGATGTTGCAGACTCTTTCATCTAAAGGGGATCCACTGTGTTGCGGGTTAAAGGGACAGGAGGGTCACCAGTTATGAACACACTGCATCCTCTTTGAGCTCCCCGGCAACCTTACTCACCAGTTACCTAACACAGAGTAGAGTCTAGTGCTATTTGGCTGCGGTTTTCTGTGAGGTAGAGATGCTTTCCCAGCCAGGTTTAGGTTTAGCTAGACATACTCTCAGCGCGACATTATTTTTGTGACGTAACGTAGTTTAATGGAGATGCACAGGTACCTACTGGTAAAGAACAAATTACATTAACTGTATTAAATTAAATATAATCTTTATATATTCCTCCGAACTATCGCTTTCATTAGCTTAACACTACATAAGTAACTATAGCTTTTATAATCGACAAAACATTAGCAAAATGACCTACATCCTCATAATGGTTTTGTTTACAGCCATCATCAACATAACCACTACACCCCGGGTGCCGCCCGCGGGCACCTACACGCCTCTTGTTCGTCCCTGAACTACATGCATGTCACACGTTCAATTACTCAGCGCTCTAACCCGATCATTACTTGTTGCCTTTCATTGACCCACAGACGTAATCTATCGATCAGGGTCAATCTATGCTGATAACTTGAAGAAAAGGACGAAACCAACGAACAGGATTAAGGTGCAGTCGTTTAATTTCGAAAGTCACATAAAATTCACCATTATTTTCATCATAATATCAAGATTCCCCTTCCGAAATAATCCGAGCATTTCTGACGTTCGGAATTACCCGACTGCACCTTACATATAGAAAAATTCGGTCGGCTTACTGGGATGTTCGCAAAACTACGCAATTATGTAAAATAAAAACAATGCCTAGGCAAGAGTACCAAAGGGTAGGGTAATAAAGTTGGGTTTGGTGTTCAGGAAGGTTACTTTGCGTGTCACAGCGTAAAAAAATAATATTTATTAATGCGAAGCCCGCATTTTATAGCCAAAACTCGCAATTAATTCCCGAATGTACCACCGCAAATCTGTGCACTTTAACCTGATCTAGCAATACCAAGTTTGCTCTTTCTGTTCCTAGGAGCGCCATGAATTATTGAATATTATGGCGATGGTAGAACCTTCTTGCTGCCTTGACTAGGCATTGCTGGATTGACGTACGTACTATATTACATGCGCGACAATTTTCGGGTAGAAAAATTATGGTCAAAAATTTACCGTTCAGTTGTAAACCAAAGACAAACAATAAGCACACAATTTAGTAAATTGCAATATTTGCAATTGTCTAAAGGAGGATGGGCAAATTGGCTTATGTAAGCAATAACGACAAACGATATGCGTCTAGAAACTCTAGATAGCCTATGTTAGACTCTACAACTGTTACTATGGCACTGGTTTCGGGAGTGCGTATCTTTTGTTCGTGTTTATAGCCGATAATTCATAGCTCTGTACCTCGCGGTGATATGAGACCAGTGCCTAAGACGGGAACTTCCAAGTAAATATATGTGGGAAAAACGTATCTGCAACCAAAGTTATTCAAAGTACAGTCGTCTCTGAAATATCAAGCAGCCACGGTTTTCAAAAAAATCTGATCATGCACTCTAACGTCATGACAAGAGAGACTTGCTCAGTTATTTGTGAGAGCCCCGGCGGTTTCGGTACATCTGATGACAACTGTACGAGTAGGTACATCAAAATTACGAAATACTAGAGTTTTTTTCTCACAGCAGTTAGACTATTAACTACTACCACAACGAAGGTTGAAAATTATCTTTCTAATAAGATCTACCTATCATTTGTTCGTATTGAATTCTTCTTTTAGTTTATGTTTAAACTCGTATTCTGTAGGCATTGGCTTGTATCTACGTCGATTGATTTACTCAATGGCAACTCCAACGAGGAACGATAATGTCGTTACTGGACGTCCTAGACCACGAAGCTAGTCACTTCCAATTTACAACTTCCTACTAAAATACTTGAGCAACCAGCTGTAAGAGTCACTAATAATAATAAACATGAGAACATAACTCACCATGACTTGCCAGAATGTAACTGTCGGACACGATCCAACTCTCGGGTTATAAGTATCTATGTAGTAAATCCAAAATC
>JALPQI010020516.1:0-21381 GCA_025490895.1 Thaumatotibia leucotreta | reverse complement strand
ATGGGTAGACGAAAATTTGGTTTCATTACAAATTTTTTTTCAGTTTGGGAATGTCTTCATTTGCATTAAGACACTGCGGTGATTTGTAAGACTCATATAATAATAACAAATCTACTTTTGAAATCACTGTTATGTCAGGTGTTCGGACCTCTTTTCTGTAATTCCATCTCTTATCCATCCAACCTTCATCACGATAACCCATTAGTATTTTCCATGTAATTTCCAATAGCCTCTATTCTTACACCTGCTGGGACCGGTTCACGGATATCTGTTTTTGTGCCCGTGAGTAGGTACAGCAAATTTCTCCAAAGGGTCTTTGCGTGTTGGATCTGTATATGTCCCCACGAAAGCCTACCAGCACGCTTAGCACATGATTGGTGCCACAGTATGTCGCAGCGAGACAGATTTCCCGTCTTTTACTAACTATATTAATAAAAGAGGGACGGATAGTCTTTTTCGTCGCGACATATTGTCGCATCAATCATGTGCTAAGCTAACTGAGGACCGGGATTAATAGACCCGTGATAAAAACAAGATACAAATTTCCTTAACTTTGCCAGATATTTTATCTTTAGGTACCTACAGTGTGTAACTTCCCTACAAGAGTAAATACTCGTGCAAGCAATCTGCGAGTGTGAGCTGGCAACATCAAAGTCCCCGGAGCCAGGTAACACTCGAGAAATGCAGTTCCGATATGAAAGCACAGGTCTCAATGCACTAGACAACTTGACTGCCCAAGGATATAAAGATAACCAGGATATGGCATATTAATAATACCTACATCGGAACTTACATTAAAGTTTATGTAACATAAGAATGTTACACAAACTATTATGATACTTAATGGACTAGCTTTTTGATTTGCTATGACATAGTAAAAATTCATCATATACTTAGATAGGTATTTAAGTTACTATGTGAACCACCATGTGTACCATGTGGGTACTACGTACCCCGTACTTCACATAGTAACTTAAATATCTACCTATGTAATACCAATGTTGAACTGACAAATACGTTTAACTTCTTCACCAAATGAACGGTTCACAATTACGTATGTAAATATGTGGGTTTGAAGTCAAATCTACTGTTTAATTTTATTTTTCAGTTTTTGGTGTCTGTAAATAATTATTCAAATTGGTCACGACGTACCTATATTACGATTTACGATACACACGCCGAAATGTTAAACAAGTGATGAGACTAATTAAAAAAAAACTTTTCAGCCTAGGCATGAAAACGCTATTTTTCACTTAGTTACTTAGTAATGAAAATTTAACTTTCCGAATAGAAGATATGAAAAATATATTAAATCCGCCTTTGCGGCGCTTCCATACCTACTATATCTTGGTGCAATCCCATCGCAATATCTGCAGAGTTTTTGGCCGCGGCGTCAAGTGCTGGCAGCCGCCCAGCTGCGTCATCCATTAGTGCATCTTAGCGAGATCGGAATTGTTATTATTTATACTTCACACTTATGGGTTATGATAAACTCCCCACAAAGCGCACAGGTATCTACTTGATATTATTGCTTGGATGAGGCATATGTACCTTCCTGACATTCGTAGGTACTATGTATAGTACATACGCATTACGCAGGAATGCATCGCGCGATTCGCGCGTATCGCGTTTCATCGGCATAGGCAGGGGCACCTGTGAGAAGACATTATGAAACTGCAGCTTTTATTTATTTATCCCTCTTATGATATGACATGGACTTGGACATCGAGCTTTTTTCGATAGGGTATTGCTGATCGGTAGATTATAATATAATACTTACCTGTCGTAGATGTGACTTTTTAAAACAACAGTTTTCTTGCCTTCATACGCAATTAGCAACCTTTTTCGGATACAATCGGTTTTAATACCTAAACTAAAATGCTAATCACAATTATCAAATACTAAACGTAAGTAAGTACCTACAATGTACTTTAGTGAAGAAACATGTAATTGGATGGTATCTACAAAATATCGAATAAACATAATTTGCAATTTTTGCACGTATTTTCGTGATTTCTTCAAGCTAGCTAGCTACTCGTATATTGAAAAATTTCTTTGGAATCATGCAATTATTTAAAATTTGTTATAAGCACCTGCTTATATCCACCCTTAATAAATAGGTTAGTATCAACACGCATGTATGTAGGTATAACTACATAAATATTACGTAATAATACTATTTTTTGCTTAGCTTACATTATCCCGCACTTTTAGAATACAATATTTGTTTTATCACCTGTTTAAAACCATAAACCTTGAGTTCACATTCATTTTTAATTAAAATTATTGCATTTCTTAGTATAAACGCAAAAATGTATCTGCGAACGTGTTTTACGGTCACGATATACAGGGTGGTCCAAACCTTGACGTCAAAAAATTTTTTTTAGATTCCTCACGTCATGGGCTATCAGAATATACCCCATGTATGTTAGCCGATTTTTTGTAGTTTTCGAGTTATGAATTTTTGAAATTTTTTTTCTTTGAAAAATTCTGGAGTGAAGAAATTTTTTTATAAAAAAAAACTATTGGGTTTTTTTAATAGTTTATTTTTGTAAAAGTATTACTACAAATAAAGCATTTACTGACAAAAAAAATAACGTCCTCACTTTGATACAAGTAGGATAAAAAAAAAACCAAATTCAAAATTTTACGTTAAAAACGCATCAAAATAGCATAAATGAACGTAAATAAAAAAAATAAAACTTATCCCAAGGATTTTTGGTATTCTAAAGCCTGCCCTAGACCTTAAGCCTTCGTAAAAGCAAAAAAAAAGTGATACTTAATGATGAGGATTTTTCGGAGTAGTCGGTCAAATAAACTTAAAAAAAACCTTCTAAAGTTTTAATTTAAAAATAAAGTAAAATTTCGTATAATAACTACAAAAATTGAGTTTTCGTGGTATTTTCTGTCTTTGTTTATTGATAAGAACAACAAAACAGACGAAATTTTACTTTATTTTTAAATAAAAATTTTTGAAGCTTTTTTAAGTTTATTTAACCGACTACTCCGAAAAATCCTCATCATTAAGTATCACTTTTTTCTTGCTTTTACGAAGGCTTAAGGTATAGGGCGGGCCTTAGAATACCAAAAATCCTTGGGTTATGCTTTATTTTTTTTATTTACGTACTTTAATGCTATTTTGATGCGTTTTTGACGTACAATTTTGAATTTGGTATTTTTTTATCCTACTTGTATCAAAGTGAGGACGTTAATTTTTTTGTCAGTAAATGTTTTATTTGTAGTAATACTTTTACAAAAATAAACTATTAAAAAAACCCAATAGTTTTTTTTATAAAAAAATTTCTTCACTCCAGAATTTCTCAAAGAAAAAAAATTTCAAAAATTCATAACTCGAAAACTACAAAAAATCGGCTAACATACATGGGGTATATTCTGATAGCCCATGACGTGAGGAATCTAAAAAAAATTTTTTGACGTCAAGGTTTGGGCCACCCTGTATATCAATAACGTCAAATGTCAAAAAGTCATCCATACTTGTTTATTTTTTTGTTTTCTACTGGCGAAGGGTGTAGATAAACTTACTCCTTGAGGTTGGTTTAGAACGGGGAAATAACATTACATTATTAAATGTTCAATTTGACTCGGCCAATCCGAGTTCGTGACTAGGGCCACTGTTTCGATAGGTATTTCCTATTGCTGATTGGCAGATTGACATAGGACAATCGAAGCACGTTCCACACGCAATATCGTGTGTCGTCATTGAACTTAAAGAAAAAAATCCAATTTGGTTCTCTGATTTGATGCCTTGTAAATGTTGTGTTTGATGACATTACCATTTTATTGAACGTGACAATGGCAACCGTTATAGGTAGGTATAATGTATGACGATTACTTTAATTAACACTGCTATTTTTTCGTTGTTATAGATACCGCCAATTATGATTAATAAAAAAATCTAAATTTAAAAACTCTGAAAACTTTGTATATAAATATATTATATATTGTGGGCCTTGTAACACGAGTAAAAACTTAGATGGTAGATTATAAGAGAGGTAGATATCTCAAAAATTACCTATACATTCCTATACAACCGTATGAACCATGAAATAAACAATTTTATAGTTTTGTTTTATCTAAATAAAGTCTTAAACCTAAAAGAAAACTGTTGAAGTTTCATAAATGTTACATTTAATCAAGAAATCAAAATTTTTTAACTTGCTTGGTTCAAAATAAGCTTTAACTTGGGCACTATGATCACGTTCTGAAGGGATACATTACCTAAATGTTCGCAACTTTTATTTTTTGTTCTGAATTGGAAAAATGGGAACAAGGGGCTAATTTCGATGCTCTAAGAGATCACTGGTTTTTTGGTTTAGCTGTAGGGCTCACTCCGTAATATACCTACAAAATAGTTCGATAGTTTATATTGTCATCACATTGCGCTTAGAGCAATGGTTGGAATATTAATTAGACATATGACTAATTAGTCTAATTATGAAAATGACAGAATGGTTGTATGATTAGTGGCATAGCTGCCCTATTGTTATCAAATTAATACACATATGGAAAAGGTAATATTATTGAAACATTGTATTTATAAGATATTTATTCTTGGGTATAGTAACAATAATATTATTACATAATTTTTAGGTAGGTATCATTTGCCTTCAACGTACGAATTTTGAATTCAATAGCAATCGAAAGACATGCCACAAATATGTTTTCAAATTATGATTATTATGAGTCATATCAAACCTAAATTTTATTCTACCGCCCCGCCGAAAAACTGTCCACTGTGTGCTGCGCTGTTAGATAATATTACACAATTTGGCCTTAAAATACACTAGAGATGTCGTTTGATGGAAAATGTCTTTTACTTTGACGGGCTTCCGTATCCGTCTTTCCATAGGCCAGTAGTGAATTATGATGTCCTTTAAAATGCTGTCTAAGACGGAACCCTTATAGTTTCGCCATCTCCGTCTGTGAGTCTGGCCGTCTGTCCGTCTGTCCGCAGCATAGCTCAGTGGCCGTTAATACTAGAAATCTGCAATTTGGTACAGGTATACATATTAATCATGCCAACAGAGTGGTATAATAAAAACTAGAAAAAATATTTTCGGGTACCTCCCCAATTGGTAAAGTGGGGATGTTTTTTTTGTTTGCAATGTTATGATAATTGTAACTCTTATAAAGTCTACCCGAGTTTGCAAATCCTATCCGGAAGAAAATAACTTTGTTTAATCATGCAAAGTACATAACATATAAACTAGTAAAACATTTAAAATACCTTTTACTCGTTTCATATTCTGAGATTACAATTTATAATTAAAAAAACAGACGAAATAGACATTTTCTCTGTAGGTACAAGAAGTTTATTTTTTTACAATTAAGCTTCATTCTAACTGTTACGATTCCATAATCTCATATACCAACTAATTATCCTTTGATCAGACACGCACTTGGTTGGCTTGCCACTTAATTAACTGAATGTATTTATACTGTCGCACGTCTAGGTATATGTATGTCGTCGAATGTGTGTCAAGGTATTAAAGTAGAGCAAACTAGCGTGTAAGTGAGATATGCTTTATGAACTAATGTAAAACATACGGGGTGAAACATAAAATAGGCGTTGATCTGTTTAAGAATCAATTCAGTATCGAATCTCGTTTAGGAAAAGGTAGGAGAACTTCTTTTACGATTATGATAATGATTGGGCCCATACACCTAGTATATTGAACCTACCAAACTTAAAAAAATATTTTATTTTAGTAGAATATTGAAATATCGAAATGATTAAATAGAAAATATGAGAAGTCAAACTGTTAAAGTAGGGGGACGTCCGCCGCGTGGTGACGGCAGTAAGAATACATTTGTCACCATCCCAAATCTTCCCGTGGGTTTCGTAAGAGTTGACTAAGGGATTGAAGCGCAGCATCGGCATAGTACACACACACTAAGTACCTAGGTACTGCAATCGCCAACCTGCTTACCCCGCGTGGCGATTTTGGACATTTACCTCCTAATGCATCGATACGCATACTTATTAGAAGAGGAGAGGAGAGGCCCGGCAGTGGACTGAGAGAGGCTGATGACGTAGGGAGATGTACTTAACTCCGTTGTGGAAGGTTGACATTTCCAAGAAATAAAATTAAGGCAACGAGTCATACGTTAAATTCGTCATCGCATGGCATAATCTAACGGGATGTTACATAAAAAAAAGGTCATCTGCGTAAGGGCATTTCTGTTTATTAGAAAATATACATATTTTTCCTTTTTTTAAAGATGAACGTAATGTTGTTGGGCTAAACATCTGGCGATTACCGTATACAGAATTTGTGAAAAACCCTGAGTTGCAACAGTGAGACTTTTACCGAGTTTTGTATACGAGAAAGGCAGTCTGTAAATACCGCCTCTGCCCTCGACAATAGGAACACCAAAGCGGGCCACAATGTGTTCATGTTCCTAATACTCCAACTGATAATATTTTATCGATATCATTCCACCCCTAACGCATCGCAGCAGCGGATATCGAGGCCGATGACTAAGCCTGTTAATCTACAATTACTCATCCCCCCTCCCTCAATCACTCCCTCACTTAATCAATGATGGCTCCTTTGCTCTCAAGACTATCTTCGACTTCGTTTCAGTTCGTCTCAGCTGCTGTTCATAATATTGGGAATATTTAACTGAATAACCGTATATAGTATCACTATTTATTTTCATGAAACCAAAAGACTTTGAAACATCAAAATAACGTTTTTGGGTCTAAATTCTTGTCATTGTCTTGTTTCATACCACTCTGTCGCGCTTTTAGTTGCTTTTTCGACTCAGTAGGTATATAAAAAAAGTCCGGTGCACTTATATTTCTTTTTCACGCTAGATATTAATCCATACATCAAAAATTGGAATCAAAACATCATCTCATACAAAAATCACAACTGGATCAAAATTCTTTTCGTTGTCTTGTTTCATACCACTCTGTCACGCTTTTAGTTGCTGTTTCGACTCAGTATATAAAAAAAACCGGTGCACCTGTATTTCTTATGTACGCCAGATTTTAATCCATATCTCAAAAATTAGGAACAAAACATCAGCTCATACAAAAATCACAACTGTGTCACGATTCTTAGGGACACAAAATAAGACAACGAAAATAATTTGGACCCTTGTACCTACTATAAAAAATATTATTAAGTTGCAAATAACCATTTAAATAAAATAAAGGTGAACTTTTAATGTAGTAAAATAGTATACAATAAAACGAAATACATGTTATTTGTTATGGTAAGCAAACAAGCTTAACGCTACTGCAATACATCGAGCGTATTATTACGTTATGTATAAGATTTTTTCATGAATAGCACTTTCTAAACATTCACCAAGTCAAGGAGAAAAGGTATTCTCCAATTACATATTGTAAATTGTATTATTGCGTAAAATATGCCTAGATCGTATTATCTTATATGTCGCAATGTTCATTAATGTAATTAATATTATAGCCAGCCAACTCTTACCACGGAAATGGATTTATCTAGCTAACTTGTGACAATGTCACGTTAGGGTGACTAAGTATTTACACATATCTACGTAATACAACGTGATATAACTGTTATTACTAATCGCTTAAGAAATGTCTTATCATTTAACAAGAAACGTTTAGGCAGAACTATGGCAGAAAGAAAAAAATCGACATAATATGAACACAATATTCAAATAATTAAATAGTTTGCTCTGTACAAAAGATCAGGCCTATAGGTATGTGTTCTAATAAAATAATCAGCATACTCGGAAATGTAGATATTCATTCATGCGTCGAATGCAGATTGCTTATTACTTGGTAAGTAAATAATTTGGTGTCCGAAGTGATCGATAAGAGAGCGACAAGGTTTACTCGTGCGCAGATCGGCCGAAAGAAGTTTGCGACAGAAAGTATTCTGACTTATGCATTGTAGTATTCTTTTTAAGGTTCCGTAGCCAAAATGGCAAAACGGAACCCTTATAATTTCGCCATGTCCGTTTTGCCCATTGCCTATTTAATTGAAATCAACAGGCAATGCACAATACTTTCCTGCTCATACTACTCGTAGCGTAGTCGACACTCCTTACACACTTAGACTGAAAAATAAAATGTCATTGTATTATTATATTTAATACGTGTATTGTAGTGAAATAATTATTTGTCAATTTACAGGTGTTTAAATCATAGCAGTTTAAGTCATATTTTTACCGGTTCTTCTCGGGGTCATTGGTGTAGGATTACAATCGGAAATAGTTTTAATTTATGTGTAAATTAGACCATTCAAAAGAGATTGTTGCTATCCCAATTTGAATAAAGAATCATTTGACTTTGACTTCGATAGTTAAAATGAGCTTTATAAATAGGTACTCAGCGTCTTATAGTTATAGGTAAGGTTGACCTCTAAGCTCATATGTTACTATGCAATCCCATAAAGGCTATTAGAGACAACGCAACACACAACCTAACTAATTAGCCAAACTCATCAGTCAACCATTATTAAAGCGATATCAACCAGTACAATTAGGGCTTTGACATGTAACACGGCATTGTGCCCCAGCGGTCCTTCTCTGACATGGCCAGGCTGACATCTTGCGTCCCCCTCGCACGCTTTGCTAATGTGCAATCAATAATAATTATGTGCATGTTTGCAAGTGGATTGCATTGCGGTGAATTCCGGTGTGGATCGGCGAGTTTAGGGTTGAGTAAAATGTCATTGCCTGTTTAAAACTTGGTTTTTTCAGTTTAGTGGGAAATCACTTCCTGGATTATTTTATTGGGTACAATTTTGTCCTTTCCTTATGTTGTCCATAGTTTTTTTTATTTCATATGTACCGACATATTGCTCAATATGTATTTATATTTGCGTATTATTATAAATAAAATAAATAAATGTCTGGGACATCTTATACAAAATAAGATTATTGTGATATATTAGGAAATTGGTTCTGATAATGTTGTATTTCAGACAAGCTTTTCAGCATTAGGTATTTTATGCCACAAGAGTCAATCTTAGATTACAAGTAGGTTAATTCGAATTAATTTATGTAAATAAATTGTACAAACTTGTAAATAAAAAATAATCTAATAAAAAAAATACACTACTCAACTTAAGTCCAGTACTGCAACTATAAAGTCCAAAAATTTAACGTAAAATTAAACATTAAATCCAATTATTTTTTCTGTTTTTTTTACAGTTCATGACTTCATTACATCATCACTTGTAATGAAATACATTCCATTTAATTTTAGATTATAGTTATCGTAGGATGTGAAATCCACAATGTGGATTATAGTACCGAGATTAAGCTCTGTTAGAAAATCGTCATACTTAATCCTGAAAATTATTTAAATACAATAATAAATCATGGTACTTACCTAAAATACATAAATAGATTTGTCGATTAAGTCAAAAGATACTATACATTGGAAAATTAAATATAACAATGTCATACCTAAATGGGCAATTCCATGGAAGAGTGTAATGAAAGCGACCAATTTCTCGTATGTTTATTTATTAATTGTGCAAATTGTACTGTTATTATGTCTAGACATCAAAATAATACTTATTTAGATTATAGTGTAAAACTTACACTTGGATCATAAGTAAATAAACAGACGATGAAATGGTCACTTTCATTACAGTTACATGGATTTACCCAAATAGATCATGAGTTTACTATTAACGATTCGATTAGTACAAATCAAGGCAATGTATATTTAACCAGTAATTATGTCTGTTCTCTGACGCTCTAAGTCAATTCTCGAAAGCAGTCAGAATGGTCCCCCGGAGAGCCGACACACGCCTGATCTCGAGTGACACCGCTTCGCCGAGAGTCGCATGTCGCAACTAACGGCCTTATTCATAAAAAATCCTTGTTGAAGGTTTGAGGGGCCCAATAGTTATCGAGCCGATAAGTCTTGTTGAACGGTTTATAAGAAGTGTTATTCATAAACGCTCAATATCTCTCCGATAACTGTTGAGCCGCTGTTGAACGGATTAGACGCGTTATGTTGGCGCCTTGACAAAATCATGGACAAAAATGTGGTCTCACCGCAAATTAAAAAAAAGTTTGACAGCTGTATGGCGGGAATTCGCAAATATTTCCTAATTCCTTGTTACTTACTTTTATCTCAAATAATTATATTATCATCATCTTGAACCTGAAATTATTAGGTACTTACTACGTATTCTTTTACCTAGGTAACTAATCAAAACAGTTAGCTTTATGATTAGGTACTTGCGATGACGGTCAGATAACGAAACATAATTGTATGGCTAGTTAGTACCTAGGTATGGGCAGTTAGTAGTACGGGTAAGTAATAAATAAATATTTACTTCCTTGCGACCCCAACACCTAATTGCAGTTAGAACCTGAAGTTCTGGTGTGAGGCCAGCTCCTCTGCGATCTTTCTTCAGGTCTTCTTTCACCAACTCTACTATATACAAAACAGTCGCCTTATTAAAGCGGTATCGCCGCCTAAATTCAACATCGGGCAGATCCTCAATGGGATCTGCCCTTATGTTATATATTTTGGACGCCGCGGCGGATTACACAAATTATTTATGGCATCAATAGCGTTTAAGGCCTGCATGATGGAGTCTCACTGCGTATTGACGTTGAAGTTGAAATGGTTGAAAAACTATCAACAAATTTTTAAATTAAAAAAGTTGGAGATTAGTTTTCCTACCATTTCTGATTCGTGTAATGTTGCATGTAGAGAAAATCGAAACTGCGTAACTACTTACAATAAATCATCGGATATTTATTTTAAATACCTATCTTAATATAATTAAGTATCTCTGGATACATATTTAATAATAATCAGATGAATAGACGATATAAAAAACTATACACCAAATCAGACTTTCATACCTTTATCTTTTCTCTTCTGCCTACTTTAAACGCATGGTTATGCACCTGTCAAAAATCAGCTGATCAAAATTTTGGCAGCCATCTTGTTAAATAAGAAGTTATAAGACCGTTATAGAAGGGTCCTCGGCTCTATAACTTTCGGGGGATTTATAGTAGGTTTGAGCGGCTGAATAGCGCTATTGAACGTTTATGAATAACGTTTTTAGCCATCCGGTCAACAACGACCCATCAGCGGGCGCCTAACTTTTTATGAATAAGGCCGTTAATGTTTAAATGTATTATTGGAGCAATATCTTGGCTATTCATTGATAGTATTTGTCAATGATTACGTCCTTTTCACTGCTTCCGTTTATGTCGAACCATTTTACTGGGGATTATAGAATATTAAATACCTATATCTTCATACCAAGAGTATAGCTAAGGAACAGTCTCAAACCCAACATGGCAATAAATAAAATAAAAAAATATTTCGGACTATAAAAATCCAAATATATTATATTAGTTACAACATTACTGTAGCACTGTACAATTGTACCTACATATCAAGCAGCTGCCGTGAATAATAATTTTCAAGCATTAAGCTAACGTAATTACGTGATATATTGCTGATATGTTACCGGTTGTAATCATTTTTGTTGTATCTGCAATAGTACCTAGGTGTAAAAGCACACATAATAAATTTAAACCTACCTGTAGCTGAACTTGCCTGGTTCTTAGAGGAACAAACCTAGCTAGTCACTAATCCAACGTGACATAGTAATTCGAGTGAAATCAGTAATAAATTGCAGTAATCATTATTATTCTTATAATTTGAATTCAAGTACTGATATAATCATCATAATATAATTAGACAATGGAAGGATTTCCCCTTAAAAGACATTTTTGTTTTGATTGAGAAGTGTACATAGTCTCTATCAGATACCTATAGGTAGGTGCTCTCATACCATGACAATACTTAGAATACTACTACGATGTTAGTGAGCAGCCTGACCGTTCCGACACATCTGATGACGATTTAGACTTGAAAATTTATTGTTTAGTCGGTAGCTGCAGTAACGCGAATTCAATAATATCGTGAAATTATACAATTCTACTAAAAATGACATACTCGTACAACTTACCTGTGTTTGTATCATTTAGACTCAAAATTTAAAAGAGATCAAGAAAATTTTGTTTTGATGTTTTGTGGTCTTGTCAAGTATTCGACAAGCTTTTTTCGTGTATTTATTCCAATTTAATAATAACCGACATTAGATAATGATATTTTTAGCTTTTTCGGTAACTTCGATTCTGTTGGGTTTACTTCTGATGTTGTTGGGTTTAGTTATTCTTAAACTCTTAATGTATCGATATCGATGGCCATGTCGGCAGCAGTCCATCCCTATGTTCCCCGGGGCGCGGATCGATCACGCCGTAATTAACTGTTTGTTAACGCGTATGTATGCGTGATATCACTACTGTCTAAACAGTGGATACATTTCGGTTATTGCTTTCGTACACTTGCGATCATTTCAATGAATACCTTGTCATGTAAGTTTTGTTTAGTCTGATATCTTAATATGCTTCTTGCTCCTTCTTGCATTCTTCCTGATTTCATCGTGTCATTTTTGTTTTTTAAAACACTATACATAAATTATGTATACACCGTATTTTTATTGATTTCCGTTAAATAGGACAGGTTATTTGGGACATTAATAAAAGTTGCCTAGTATATTGGCTTTTGTTTAATTCGTAAAAAAAAGTCGTGTCGTTTTTTTTCGTTTTCATACATAATAATTGAAATAGCAAGTGTGAGATAACCTTAAGAATGAGATCTCAGGTGACTGACGGCACATGTCAAAATATCATTACATCATTAGGATGTAATAAAGGTTGCAATACACTTGTTCAGTCATTAAACGTTTATTTTTAATAACTCAATAACAGTAAGAGTTAAGGTACTAAGTTTCTTAGACAAATTGATTATTTTTGACTTAAATAAGCTTCCCTTTAATTTAACGGAAATCAATAAAAACACGGTGTATAAAATTATATGTGTATGGCTTACTTATATTATATCTCGATCTCGGCCATAGGGTCCTGATCCTGCGAGCGGCGGCGTGTGTATGGCAATAACCACCAGCGCAGACGCCGTAACTAACGATAACATAACTTAAGATTGAACTGAATTTGCCAAGAGTGTACAATTCTCGTATGATATAATATAACGGATAGAGATTTATAGAACAAATCATCCTCTGTAGTACTCTGTGTACTTGTCATGAGCCACCCAATTTTTGCTATTATTAAGTAGGTATTTGCAAGTTGTTTTGTTAAAGATAGTTATACTAGACTAGACTCTTGCCAGGAACCAAATAGGTATCTAGTTCCTCGTTCCGACAGGTTTAGTGTGGTTTTAAGATTTTTGAAGCAGTCTGTGATATGTCATCATCATCAGCCTATGTGAGTCCACTGCTGGACGTAGACCTCTCCTAATAACTATGCGTATAGACGCATTGGACGCTCGGCAAGCGCAGTAATGTGTCCACTATGATGAGATGATGACAGTGCTGCCCATCATCAATTTTTTATCAAATAATGGTCAGTGACACTTCAATCCCTATGTCGACTCTTACGACACCCGCAGGAGGAGTTGGGGTGGCGACAAATGTATTGTTACTGCCGCCACCACACGGCCAACGGCTATGATATGCAATATTATTTAATATGTGCTAGGTTATATTATACGTATAATGTTCAATTTGTACATGTAATTAAAATACACTTTTGTTTTATTCCAGGTAAAAATTTGGTTCCAGAACAGAAGAACCAAGTGGAAGAAAAAAGACAACATCACGAATGCAGAAGTAGCAGAATTCAAACAACAGAACAAGCCTGAAGATAAAAAAGAAGAAACCAAGGAACTAAAAGAAGACCCTTTAGCTATAGACATGTCCAAAAAAAATTGCAACAAGATACTCACGGAAAAATTAAGGGGAACTAAGCCAGTCACCCAAAGCGTTGTGCCAAAACCGAGAAAAGTTGAAAAAGGAGTAATATTAGAAAGCATTTGTGATGCTAATGACATAGAAAGTAGGATATCTATAACTAAGATTACCAATAAGTTGTCAAGTACGGACATATCCGAGATAGGAAAAGTTTCGGTTAAGAGTTTTAACCCCGAAGAAGTAAAAGAAATTAAATTTGACAGTAGAGATGTAGAAATGTGAAATTTGAAATACAGTCATGTTTTTTTTTAGTTTTGAGGTGC
The DNA here is from genome assembly GCA_025490895.1 of Thaumatotibia leucotreta. Taxonomy (NCBI): domain Eukaryota; kingdom Metazoa; phylum Arthropoda; class Insecta; order Lepidoptera; family Tortricidae; genus Thaumatotibia; species Thaumatotibia leucotreta. Next base: position 7,277 of record JALPQI010020516.1, on the reverse strand, counting down.
TAGTCGTTGATAATGAACAATAAATACCTACTATCAAAATTATTATAGTGGCATCTCATTTAATACTTATTTTCATATTCTCATTGGAATAGTGCTCAAAACATTTTTAAACTTTACCACCGTTGTAAGTTACATAGTCTCCAATTTTTTTATTTCTTATTTTTGTTAGTAATATTTAACAAAACTTAGTCATTTACCGCTCAATCTCTTGATGAGAATGCAAGAAGCTTGCGAAGTTACTGAATTTCACAAGTACGCAAGTTTTCAGTAGCTCAACAACAACTTTAAGAATCAAATATGTAATAGTGTTTTATCGTATCAAATTATTATGATAATAATTTTATACTATGTACTATTTTTTTATTGTGTAAATGAAGTCCTTCTTTATTATATTAGTCTTCAAAACAAAAACAAAACACGAGATTTGGGACAAAGACTTATTATTTTAGGCACAATATTTATTACTGATTGATACGAGGGCAGCTAATAACCTATAAATTGCTTATAGAATGGTTTTTATTCATTATTTTTCCTAAGAAAACGTAAAGAATATTACGAGTACCTTGTTGTTTTTATATACTATGATGACTAGTTTGGGTTGCCTGTTGATAGCCTGGCAATGTAAGAAAACCCAGATTTTTTCAAAAATAGAAAAAGTAAATTTAAAAAGACAAATATTGGCACTAAAATTGGGAAATAAGCATACAAAATAATAAATGATTAAGCATACAAAATAAAAAATGATTTAAATAGATCAGGGGGCTTTCCACAATCTACCATGTGATGCGATTCAGTTTAGGAGCTAAATCGCGATATGTCAGTTCCATATAATAACTGTCAAACAATCAGGGGCCTATTGCATAACAAATTACAACTAATATTACAAGCGAAAGTCTCTTTTCTATCTCTTTTACTGAAAATAAACTTCCGCTTGTATTGTATTGACAGATTTTTAACGGATTACCACCATTAATTTAGTCGATACGATTAAAACATCAGATTATTCTTGAAATATTCTGATCTTTGCATCTAATCAAACAAGGAAAGCAGATTAGTCTTAGTTTGGTTTGTAGAAATGTTTAAAGAAAATTAGGCGTTTTTTCCTTTTTTATAATCCGCTACAGTTACTTAGCTGATGTAAAAGTGATATAATTTTTGAATTAGATGAAAATATCGGAGAAGTAACTAAGCGAGAAGGACTACTATTTGAAAAGACGAGCCATGTAGAGGCAATATTTACGTATAAAATTATCACCATTTTTTTTTGTGGAACAACTCAAATTGTTTTATTCAATATTTTTTGAGTTGTATTTTTTAAAGTAGTGGCACTACTATGTATATCAATTGAAATATTCGATGTCATATACCATAGAAAAAATACCGAAGTTTACCAACGCCGAAGGGGGGATAAAGCTGAGGACGTGGATTCAAATCCCACCTCCATTGGTATATGCCGTCTAATAGGTATTCAAAAATATCACCAATTAATTATCATGTAAATAATTAGGTACTTACTACCTATCTACTGACATGGCGATGTTTATTTTTTGTATCTGCTGGACGGAGCCATATCTTAAAAATGTAAGGCAGTAAGCTAATCCTAAAAGTTTTTTTTTTTATCCCACGTGCAAGTATTAAAATGAATGGGATTTGAGGTCTTCAATATGCGTTTAGTGAACAAAGTTTTCTACAGATAGAAACACATTTGAAGGGTCCACGGAAAAAACGGGTTATTCCCACCTGTTACCACCAACTTGACACCAGTGGTAACAACTGGGAATTTTTTTCCCACCTGTTACCACTGGGAACAACTGGGAATTAAAATTCCCAACTGTTACCACTAAACTAATTGGTGGTAACTACTGGGAATTCTTTTTCCCAGTAGTTACCACTAAGTTAATATTTAGTAGTCCTATTGCAATAGGATATCTAGTAGACATACATTTTGTTATACAATGGTAACAATTTCCAGAGACTATAATTATTATAAAATTTAATACTACAAATAAAGACGAATTACACAGTTTTTTTATTCAAAACTAGAATATTTCAATATTTCATTTTTCGTGTAAGTACCTAAAACCTTGTAGTAGTTATAATAATCTTAAAAAAGGATTGAGATTCGTAATCAGTTAAAACAACACAATGAAAAATGAAAGTTATCCCTTCTACGAGCCGGTCACCCGTCATCCCTTTTTACCTGCCCCTGTGATAATCAAGTCAGTAGTTCTTAATATTTTTGGTTCAGATTCAGAGTAGGTAATACTGACAACATATTTAAAAAAAAGTTTAAAAAATATTTTCAAAATGTATTCATTTTAGTAAAATTCGATGGTTAATAAGATATTTTATAAATAAAGTAATATTGATAAAATTAGCTCCTTATTAATACCTGTAAAGTATTTTGTGTATATTCTATTAAAAACAAGCACATTACTAATAAAGTACTTGGTGGTAACAACTGGGATTTATTTTTCCCAGTAGTTACCACTAAAGTGATTGGTGGTAACTACTGGGAATTCTTTTTCCCAGTAGTTACCACCAAGTACTCTGGTGGTAACAGGTGGGAAAAAAATTCCCAGTTGTTACCACTGGTGTCAAGTTGGTGGTAACAGGTGGGAATAACCCGAAAAAACATGTCCAGTGCTTAAAAAAATCAGGGCAAATTCACACCTTATTCTGTTAAAAGTAAGGTGGGTTTTCCTTCTGTAATTTGAATTGACTAGACATGTTCTTTCCGTAGAGCCTTCATTTATTTTTATTACACAAATCGCAAAACTACTAGTTTCTATAATATTTATTATTATTTTATGTCATCAGTAATTTAATAAAAGTCAAAATCCAATTTTTGCAATAAACGTCTCAATAACAAAATGTACATACTCGTACATGTCGACACAATGACTGTGAATAAATAACACGTTCCGTATCCATTGTTTTCATCCAGTAGGTAACTTACATTCGTTCCCACTGGGCTCAAAAAATAAAGGTATACTTTGGTGTGGCGAAAACAGTTTGATGCTCGTTATTGTAGAGAATAATTTAAGAATTTAAATTCGATGGCAATGTATGTATTCAGTTTGTGCAATAATCGACCATAATATAAATGTAGTGTAAGGTTTTATTTTCTTTGATACAGCCTAATGTTATTATTTTGCTTTATTTGATGAAACGACTTTAATTACTCATAATATTACCTCTATATAATAATAATATCAAATGTACATATCTTAAGAGCCCGTAGACGATGCTTCTTTCTTTTTTACTCAGTATGTTGAGGTAATTTTTCAATAACTTTAAGTGTTTTTGTTTTAGAATTATAACTAACGTGAGACTCAAACATATTTACATATTTATCACACGGGTTACTGTGTACGACGTGTACACGTCGGGCTTTGGTCGCGAATACTCCATGATGAGGATCCTCTAAATGGATCGAAACATGTCGAGCAATTATCGACTTAAATTACGTGAGTAACCCGTGTGATAAATATTTAAATAAGTGTTCTTGTTTGTTTTTACGTATGTAATGGGAGCTCGTTTAAATTTTCAGTAAATATATGAGCAACATACACATTGCGAGAGATTTTAATGGTGTGTTCCAAGCCATATTAGAAACAAATATTAGAAACAAAAAAACTCTTCGTCTTTGTTACATAAAATTTCCGATTCATTCCTAAACAAGGTACATAATTTACTAAAAAAAAGAAATCCTCAGTGCCTATAAAATATTTTTGTTACTAAATATCCTATTCCTAAGGGTGCGGCTAGCGGAGATGTGCAAAATTGGCCAATGAGACCGCATGACAGTGTTTCGAATTTTGAATTTGAAGAATGTAATTGGTCAATTTTGCACATCTCCGCTCCTCTCCGCCTCAGTGGAGCCGCACCCTAACACGGCCCTTTTTCGCACTGTTAGTGATTTTCGTTTTCGAATCGATTACGGACTCTTAATTACTCACTTTAATAATATTTTATTTAAAAAAAAACGTTTCATTACTATCTTAAATAGTTATTGACGATGTTAAGTATTAGAAATGCAACATTTTTTTACGCTTTTCTGTAGCATACCTACCTACGTTAGTTAAAAAGTCCTACAGTTAAACAGCAGAAATGTAAACAATTTACGGCCGCTCGCTTGCTGTCCAAAATATATAATTTAAAATGTAAATCGAAAACAGTGTGAAATGTTATTTATGTATTAGGAAAACGGAAACATAAATATGTACCTATTGTTTTAGGCGTTTTAGGAGACAATGTCCTATGCGGTAGCTCTAGCTCATAGTAAAGTCGTGATGAAATAAATAGTTTTCGATAACTTTATTTTGTTTATTTATATCCAAATCCATTTTCACTATCGATTTTCAAACCCAAACATCGACAGATATCCGGATAGCTCTCACTACATTATTGTATTAAGTACCTAACAACATATTTTAATAAGATACCTACTTAACAAAAGTTAAAGTAAGTAAAATTTCATAGATGTTCTATTAGATTATACCACTAACGAGGATTTATTTATCATTTCATTATTTAAAAACCTTCAGCATTTTCATTGGAAAATAATGTCCCAAAATGTTTACCTTTACCGTATTCGTCCAGTTTTAATATGAAATTTAATTAATTGAATGTTTAGTACCAAATGTTGTGGAAACCAAAATTTATTTAAAACATTTTTAGTTCTCAAAATAGCATCAATATTAGGTCCTACTTACTTAGACTTCAGTGATACATGCATGACTTATATTTCTTTTCTCTTACACTGTCATTTAAGTCATGCATTCTGCTTACTAGAGCAGTTGAAATGTTCTGAAATATGTGCATTATCTATAATACTTACACATATTTCTGTGTACGATATATCAACAAATACTGAAAACAGAATAAAAAATATTTATGAAAAAACTTATCGTTGCAGTTTTTAACTTTATTAAACGAGACGATTGTTTTTTTTTCAGAATATAAGCCCCTATTCAGTTTAAAATAATAATTAATCACTAATTTAATAAGCTAAAGGGACTGCATATAACAAAATAGCAAAGCTCGCATTAGACTGCAACAACAGCTTTCATTACATAGAGGTTTTTGCTATTATATTGATTTAAACAACGATCACCAAAAATAATGCAGAAACAAATAAATTATCAAAATAATATACACGGTGGAATTTAATCGGTGAACAGGAACCCATTTTTCTAATTCAGTAATCGATGGCGGTCACGTTTATGTAGTACTTAAGTGGAACCAAGTTTTTTTTTAGCATAAATTTTTTTTATGTTGAAATTAAAATTTATTGAAATTAAAGTTTAATACCTCTTTTCAAACTATCAGCCATAGAAACTTAAAACATAAATGAGCAATAACCACTCACATGCTTTAATTTTTGCGATAGACTCTATTCCTATGTAAAATAAGAGCGATGCATGGCTGATAGTTTGAAAAGAGGTATTAAACTTTTCAGACTAAACCATTAGTAGGGTGACAATAAATTTTAATTAAAGTTTAATTTCAACATAAAAATTTGTTATGCTAAAAAAAAACTTGGTTCCACTTAAGTACTACATAAACGTGACCGCCATCGATTACTGAATTAGAAAAATGGGTTCCTGTTCACCGATTAAATTCCACCGTGTATATAATCACCAATTAAAAAAAAATCAAAACCGACTTCAACCGATGTCTACAAGATCCCATCATCAAACCCCGACTTTGTACAAAAAAAAACATACAGTAGAACCTCCTCTTCTTTGAAGTCGGTTGAAAAGCATACCAAATATTGTATGTGGCGACATCTAGCAAAACACCCTTACAATATCACAAAATTCATCACGCTCTCCCTTACTTGTTTCGTATAACAATGATCTTTGCTTACAGCGCCATCTATAGCGTACGAGCTAGACTTATAACAAAAGTAAGCAAGTACCAAAGTTACCCTTCTCCATTCGCTACTTCAGTGGACTACTCAGTTCAATTTATGGACCAAAGAGGACGTTACTAGACTTTTAACTAATATGTATTATTATTTTCCACCGACTTAAAAAAAAAGAGGAGGTTCTCAATTTGGCTGTATGATTTTTTATATGTAGAGATAGAGCCCGTTTTTTATTTATAAATTTAATTAAATGTAAACTTTTTGTTGTAATGTTTTTCAGCCATTTTTAGGTTTATGTAGTTTTTAGATCTAGTGTTTAATTTTTTTTCTGTAACAATGTATTTATTAATGCAATAAAAATTACATTTTGATATTTCGTGTTACTTAGCTCAGAACTTCCGAAACAGATTTTGATGATTCTTTTTTCATTTGAAAGCTGATGCTCACCGATTGGTCAGATTTTAATTTGGTCCAGTTCTGACAATGGAATCCATGAGAAAACCATATAATTCTTAAATTTGCATTAAGCATGTGCATGATAAAAGGATGAATTAACTCAATATCACGCCGACCGAATTCGACAATTCTTTTTTAACCAATTTCAAAACAAACCGTCATGGTGGGATCTTGGATAAATCGGTTGAAGTCGTTTTTTTTATTTTGAATTTGGTGATTATTAATCAAAATGTAGAGTTCGTTGTATTAAATGTATGCACTGTCGAGCTTTAGAACTGAAAACTCAAAATCAGCAGAAAATCTGCTTAAAATATTTGAAGAGTCTGTCGGTAAGTGTATTAAATGGTCAATATTTATCTTGTATATTTTTAAATTTATTATATTTATAGTTTCAGCCAACGGAGCAGAGGCAGACCCAAGAGGAGATGGCGGGACGACATGGACGCATTGGATGCGTACAACCTGTAGTGGAGGGAACTGGCCATGGATGGGGACGATTGGAGGAAGAGAGGGTTAGGTTAAAAAAATACAGTTTCGTAAATACTTACTACAAATTATAAGATGTTTATATTTGTAACTTGCTCATAATGTATGGACCGAGTGAGCACTCACAAATACAAATCCCTAATTCCCTATATTTATTTTACTAAATTATGCACAATTGCACTTTACATAGTTCACTACATAACTATACACGGTGTTACGCGAGCATTGCGAAAGATTTTAACTATGCATTCTAGACATCAAAATAAACAAAAAATATTATGAGACCTAATGTCATATCCACCAAAAAAAAAAATTTTTAATAATTTTTTTTAGGCCGATTTGAATACTTTTTAACATTTCCAGTACTTTTTATCATAACAACAATTTGTTTAAATTATTTATTTCAATTGTTTTTTTAGGTATTTCGTCAAGTCTATTCGTATTTTTTGATTGTCAGGCA
>JALPQI010020515.1:0-16251 GCA_025490895.1 Thaumatotibia leucotreta | reverse complement strand
GCATTCGCTGTTCTATTCCCCTACTCTACGAAATTCGATCGTTACGCGAAACGTACGTGATTATACAGGGTGTAAGTCTAATACGGGTGAAGCTCTTAACGGGTGTTAGTTTACGACATAATAAGTACATTCAAATAACTTTTACTTAAAATTAGAGCAACAATTTTTTCCATACATAATAATTCGGCGCGCAATGTAGAGCAACATACGCGAGTTAAATGCTCGTTGACAGCTAATTTCAAAAGCAGATGACATAACTGCCATGTCAACAATAACAAATGTTCATACCTACTTTGCTGCTTCGATAATCTTAAAAAAATCTGTGGGGTCATAATTAAGAGTAACTTTAAAAAAACCTTGTAATCTATGATTACACAAATGAATCCCATGCCTGGTTTAATTGATCGCCCGTATTAGACTTACACACTGTAGAACAGTGGGGGATAGAACAGTGAAATGTTCTTTTGGTCTGCGTGCACCTTACTTACTTAATATCATTCGCGTATAGGTGCAAAGCACGTAGGAAGTTCGTCGGTTATCCAATCATCATCTGTTGACACGGATGATAGATCGCAATCGCTGCTACGATGATGGGTTACGTATTAATTGAACGGCCTCGTTGCGCGGTATTGGAGTATTTGTAATAGGTGTGAATGTGTTATGACCGCTGATTTAATTACCTAGGTGCGTAAAAAAAGTTGACGCGTAACTCTTTCAATTACTTATTCTTCTAAAAAATATAGATCTCTTTTGTTATTGAGCGCAGTATACATCATTGATTAAATAACGTTTCCCACGCACGTCTCGTTTATTGTTACTCTCACATGAAAAGAATAGAAGGTTTTATGCGAAGTTTTAATTCAGAATTACCTCCTGTTTAAATTAATGACCCGATACGTTCACCATAAATTATGTAGGTAGGTACATTAGAAAAGCTGCAATTATTATTGGTTTAAAAAAATATACCATATATCTGAGTATCATACATTATTTATTTTTGGTTTGAGTAGTATTTCTTATATAAAGCTGATAAGTAGGCAAGGCCTCCTCATTAGAGCGTAAAAATAATTTGTTATACGTAGCTGGATTACTAAATCATCTAACTATACAAAAGACATACTTAAGTTTGTAAGTAATTTAGTGTGTTTTAGGAACGAAAATACAAGTTTCATAATAATCAAAGAGCGGAATTTCCATAGCGAAAATCCAACTGTCAGAGAGATTGACCATAGTTTGGTCATAGTTGGATTAATATCAAAATGTAAGTTACTTATAAAAGAGGCCCAATGCTACAGAATAATCTTTTAAGTTCGTAATAGGCTATTCCGTAACATCGATAAGTCGATAAAATAGTTTAGTCGATCCCTTTGATAGTTGGATTTTCGCTATGAAAATTCCGCTCCTTGATAATAATCCTATTAAATGTATTGTTTTTGTTCCTTAGGTTAACCGACGCCTACGAGCACTTCTCCAACGAGCGGCTATCTCCAGAATACGAGGACTGGGCGCGTCCCTTCCCGAAGACCGCGCCTGATAACTTCCACCTATCCCGCTACGGACATCTGCAGATCGACTACTCTTGTAGCTGGAATTCTCTAGATAGGCTTATTCGAAACCAGTAAGGTGAAGAACGAGGATTGAGCGCCCTTCACGAAAATCGCGCCTGGCGGCGACTTCCACCTATCTCGCTACGAGCATTCTGCAAATCGACTACTCTTGTATTTCGAAGCCTGTAGGGCAAAATACAATAAGTCTTACCCGAAACCTGTGTGTAGGGTGAAATACGAGGATTGAGCGCCCTTCACGAAGACCACGCTTGGCCACTTACACCTATCTCACTATGAACATCTGCTGATTTACTGCTCTTGTATCTTGAAACCAGTAGGGCAAAATACGAGGATTGGGTGCCCTTCACAAATGCACCTAATGAAGCCCATTTTACTCGCTACGGAAATCTGCAGAGTGACTTGTCTTGTAGCTGGAATTCTCTAGATAGGCTTATTCGAAACCAGTACGGTGAAGAGCGAGGATTGAGCGCCCTTCACGAAGATCGCGCCTGGCGACTTCCGCCTATCTCGCTACGAGCATTCTGCAAATCGACTACTCTTGTATCTTGAAACCAGTAGGGCAAAATACGAAAGGCTTAGCCGAAACCAGTAGGGTGAAATACGAAGATTGACCACCCTTCACGAAGACCACGCCTGGTCACTTCCACCTCGCTACGAACATCTGCAAATCGACTGCTCTTGTATATCGAAATCAGTAGGGCCCGAGGGTGTCCTTCACAAAGACCATACCTAATGAAGCCCATCTAACTCGCTACGAAAATCTGCAGTGACTATTTCTGTTGCTAGAATTATCTAAATATCTGAAATCAGTAGGGCAACATACGAGGATTGGGTGCCCTCCACGAAAACCGTGCCTGTAAGATTCCATCTGTCTTAATATGGACCTATTCTATATCTGCAGTACGCTTAGCACATGATTGGTATGTCAGTATGTCGTCGCGAGATAGATTTTTCATCTTTTACTAATTATATCAATAAAAGAGGGACGGATAGGCTATCTAGCGGCGACATTTATTGTCGCACTAATCATGTGCTAAGCGCACTGATTTGCTATTTCTGTAGAACGAATTGACTTAGATTTATTATTAGAAACCAGTAGACAAATAGATATAATAGATATTTGCGAACTATTATTAGTTAGTAGTGTATACAGCCCAACTCAACCACAGTGGTTTCAAAATACAAGCAGGGGTACGCCTTTCCAAAGTCAACTTTCAAGTTTCAACACCATGCCACACCCACAAGTCGACTATTCCTGTAGCTGAATGAAACTCAATAAAATCAGCAGGTACATAAATATTTCATATTCCAAGCTCTACAGAATGAATGATAGCCTCTGGAATCTAAGGACCTTTCTGAACCCACGCGGGAAAATTATATCAATTTATCACCTTTCTAACTCTAACATATTTGAACAAGTACAGTAGACTACTCTAAGACGTAAGTTAAATAAATGCACAAAATGCAGTAGGTAGTCCGTTTTTCCGTATATTTTCTTACAGCATAGCACAATAGCGCCACAGTTTTATTAATATTGTATTTGTATTTTTTTTGGATTGTTGATATACTAAAAATAAATATGTACGAGTAGGTAGTTATTCAATGTCGATGAAGGATTAATTTCTCAATTGTTCATGATACTAACCTGTATACAATTAATTAATTATCTTCATAAGAGATTATATTATAACTAAACATTGCAACAAAAATATCTGAAAATGCATATAGGGCGGAAAAAAGTGTCCCGAAATTTCCATACATTTTTTTGTCTTCTACTGAGTTACGGTCGAAGAAGTGTATGAAAAATAGTAACTCAATGGATTTTTTTTTCGAGACACATTTTTTATTTCTATCAGGTATCACTCATATTTTAAAGACAAACGGGTCTTAATCGCATAAAATCATCATACCCGAAACGTCAGGATATAATTAAACGTAAGTTTACTCGTTTAAGACCCGTTTGTCTTTAAAATATGAGGATCGATAGAGCTCTTGATTCTGTGTAGAAAAAATGTAAAAAAATCAAAATTTGGAAAATTTCAAAAAAATACAACAAATTAAAAATCCGCCCTATGACGCCATGACAATAGCGGCCTGCTGAGATATTTATGTGTACGACTGTACCATAATTGAAATTTAATAAGGTTTTATTTGCTTTTATTCATGCGTTTTTTGTACAATTTTTATTATGCTTAGAAAAAGTGTAAAATCAATATCATACTACTGTTTAAATACTTAATAATATTTTTAAGAAAAACTATTGTTAAAAACGATACGGCCAAAGATAATAAACATTTTACCTAAAACGTGTTTGTTATTATTTTAAAACGTGGGGTTTATTCTCGTAGGTGGCATGAAAAATAAATTCAGCTTTAAGAATTAGCTGCTTATGTATAAGTAGAAAGAGCTACGGGGTCTGAAAAAGATCCGAATATTTTTCAGTTTACGAGTAAAAACATTAAAAGCAACTTGCGACAGAATTCAAATTATTATTGCTCTGCAAAATACATTTTCATACAGTTCCTTTCCTTTGGTTCCCAAATCAAATCCCTAAATACTAATATTATAAATGCGAAAGGAACGATATTTTTGTTACGCGTTCATAGCTAAATAAATACACACGGCAAATACATCAATCACGGCAAATACAATACCTAAATCATTTAAACGATATTTAGGTATGTATTTGCCGTGCATGTGGGTACCAAGCGACGATATATTTCATAGATAAATACATATGCATACCTACATACATAGATACTTAAATACATAGACAGCCTCGACCAAGGAACAAATATTTACGATAAATAAATACATAAATTTTGTTGATACTAAAAAAAAATAAACGAACCTAAAAACTTGCATTATTGAACCTAAGAATACAATCTTGGTTTTATTACGAACTTCAAATCTTATAAATTGAGTTTACATAAATTTTTAGTCAAAATTATTGATATACAGGGTGTTGTTTTTTTTTTTTTTTATACCACGTCGGTGGCAAACAAGCATACGGCCCGCCTGATGGAAAGCAGTCACCGTAGCCTATGGGCGCCTGCAACCTCAGGGTGTCACATGCGCGTTGCCGACCCAATAAAAATAACGTTGGCACAACAAAGTGGCTCCACTCCACCTGATCGTAAGTGAAAAGTAGAGCCCAAATCGCGGCGGCAACGAACAGGAGACAATTAGTAACCTGTTAGTTGCCACCGCCTTGCTGGCCCGCTAGATGCTGGTAAATACACCGGCTGACCCCGAAACACGGCAAACACGAAGGTAAGTCATTTCACGGGCGTTTACACCGAATGTACGGTGGTAGCCAACCAGGCGGGTACTAGTAAAAATACCCTACCACCGGCTGAGAAGCTGGCTACTCAGTATTTCCCTTAGTCGACTCCTACGACACCCACGGGAAGAGAGGGGCGGTGATTTTTGTATTCTTACTCCGTCACCGCACGGATAAAACCGGTGTTCCACCCCGTATTAGTATTTAATGTAATAAATATATCTGCAATTATGTTCTGTCAAATGCTATGGAAAGTCAACCACTTTTACTTACATATTTTTTAGATTCTACTGATTATTAGTAAACGTCTGTAAATTGATTATTTCCTTTCATACAGCCATGAACACTATAGTTATCTCGCCATGATTACGCGGCACGTTACTTTCCTTCTCTTTATTGACCAGAATTGCCATTTATTATGTCGGTGTGGTTAGCTTTCGATACTTCATTAGATTGAGCTGAGATAATCATCGGCTGAACGCTTAGCTTTCACCGTTTGTCTGGAAAATTGATGTTGTGCATTTGTTTTTCTATCCCGATTAAGCTAAGTACATTCGAGAGCATAAATATCTATCGAAAGAACTGTCATAAACATAAAACTCATAAATATGTTACGACGATCTTAATAAGTACACTGGAGTAGAAGGGAGCAGCAGTGGGATATATTTTAGAGTTACCACATTTAGCTTATAATTTCGCCATGTCCGTCAGTCCGTCTGTCTGTTCGCAGCATGGCTCAGTGGCCAGTGCCAGTAGTACTAGATATTTGCAATTTGGTTCAGGTATACCTACATACATATTAATCACGCCGACAAAGTAGTAGAATTTTTTTTCAGTTTTCAGCCTAGTAGTAAAGTGGGGATGTTTTTTTTTTGCTGTAATCCTGTAGTGTGGGGTATCGTTGAATAGGTACCTATTTCAAGACAAGAAAGTTTTTTTCTAAACTGAATATATTCGGAGATAACCGCTCCAGAATAAAAAAATATCTCCCCCCCTCTAACTTTTGATACATGTATGAAAAAAACATGAAGAGTGGGCTTAAAGAATACTTTAAAATATAAAACTTTTTCGAACATAATCAGCCCATCCGTTTTTGAATAACTACTGATCCCTACACGAAGCATGGTCCGACGTGCTCTTGGCCGGGTTTTTTAATTGTTAGACCAAGTATTCCCTTATTCCCAATGTGGAAGAACTATAGTTATCCTTATGTGGACTTCATTCGTTGATTTCTTTTCCTTCGAAGAAACCGTATAAGTATCTTATTAGTATCTAATGGCGTTATTCATAGGTAAACGACGTAAACTTTCATCCAAACTTTAGCTTATTTTTTGTCCTGATATGTCAAATTATAATTTGCATTTGGAAGATAGGGACGAAGCATAAATGAACTGATGGTACTGTAAGGAGAGGTGAAGCAGTTTTTAACAAATTAAAATTATTAGAATTTAGATTATAATGTGCACATGGCCATTTGGCCAAATACGTACCTATTGTTTAGATACGACCAAAAACTTTTAAACGTAAGTATTTAGTTGATGATGAGCTTGATATCAATAAACACAAATAAGTAGGTACTTTAAATATTTCTCTTTGAACAAGTAAGTAGCGGTATCTATAGGATCACTAGGTATCCTACAAAAACATATTTGAAACAGTAACTGGTATTCCAACTACGCAATTAATTTTTAATTATACTTTCAAGCCATTCATATTTAGAGCTAAGTGCAAGAGCTGCTTCCATATGCGCTGTGTTGGCCTCAGCAATGGTAACGTAGAGGTCGTCTAACGAATAAATAAGCATTTCACGCTCCAGAGGAACTATGCGCCCAAATATGCAAGCACACACCTGTAATGGATCAAATCTAGGCCACATGACGTAACATATGAATAGTCAAGTAATTTTCATAATCGCGTTCTTATTTCGCACAGCAATATGCGATATAATACTAGATAAAGAACATTACGCAGATGCCCCTTCGAATAGTTGAAAAAGGTAATTATTTTTGTCTACAAAATGTGTAGCTATTGCATCAGTTTTATTTTTAATTGCCAGAGATTTGAACGTTCTACATTCCAAAGGAAATACTTAATATTTATGAACGTTTATGAATTTAATATGATGGTAAGTATTGTTCATTAAACTTTTGTAGAACTTCATGTAAGTACAGTCCCGTCTAATAAATTGTATACATTTCGGAACGTGTGTCAAGGGCATAAGGATCAAAATCGTATACATATTATTAGAGCCGACCGTACCTACTTCAATTATGTTTGATGATGATTTGATGACCAGTATTGTAGGGACAATACATCCCGAATGAAAACATAATTATAAAGACAAATACCTACCGGTTCTTAAACGAACAAATCCTGGAGTTCGTTTCTGAAAATACTTCACGCGTTTGTATGATGTGACAGTAATACTTGACTTGGTACCTAGTGTACCGACTCAATAACGCTCTTTGAAAATATACAAAAAAAACTATTACAGGCAAAACAGAACTATTTTATTAAAAGAGCATTTTGTCAGGCTTACGTATAAAATGTGAATTTTGTGAGTATTATTAATATTAATAAAAGCTTTGCTTGTCCACAAGAAAAAGCACGTCCTTCGCCTCTTGTACTTTAAATATGAAGCAACTAGAAATCCAAAAATTCTTTGTCATTATAAAGCTTCCTCTTTTTCGTAATGTTAAATTGTCCTTTCTTCTCATTCCGTTGTGCACTTGGGGTTTTATTCCCATAATACGTAACTTGCAAAGTATTAGGCTTAGTTTTCTGACTCGGAGGTACTTTCTTCGGTGCATCGAGTACTGGGCTCAAATCAACTGAGCACTGTTCATAGGGATCTAGCGAATAGGGTCTTTCAACTTGGGATTCTGAAGGATACGAAGTCTGTGCCAAATAGTTTTTAAACTGACTCTGTTTTAGTTTCTCCTCTAGTTCCTCCAGCCTCTGTAAACAGGCAATTATTTAGTGAAAGTGCCGGATAATAATCTCATGTTAGTAGATCTCGTTTTTATGGACAATGGCGTTAGTAGGCTACTCGAGTTTGTTGAGTTTACTGCAGACGTAACTGAACTAGATTAAGAACATAATTAACATGCTTTTAGCGAACTGGTGCGAGTCAGAAATTACAGAATTATTCCGACATTGACATGTCGCTCATGTCGTCAAGCAGTTTTGATGAAAATCTGAAACAATTTTTCAGATTTTCATCTGAATTTAATATGCGCATCCTAGCAAGATCCCACTAATGCGTTCGTTAAAGTTGAATGAATGTATTTACATTGTAACTAAATTACCCATACAGTTCCGGCCTCCGCCTATTATGGTTATCTAATTATCGTTTCATACTATTCAGCCTTAGCAGTCAATATCCAAGTAGCTTAGATATACCAAAGTATCCTTCTAAACATTGACTTAGTGACTTGATGAAGTACTTACCTAAGTATATTTTTGTAACTACACGGTCCATCAATCTCGCGCTGCGCTATAATTTCTTATCACAGCATCCTTCCGAAAGTTCCGAATCATTCTCATATCACTCTAGGTTTTCCCCTCGAATCTCCCAATCGGTCCCTCGGCGAAGAGAAGGAGCTATTTAAGTAAGATTCCACCTGACTGGCTGGAGTAGGTACAGTTTGACGAGTCACTTCCCTATATTCAAATAACTAAGCGTCTAATTATTGGAATATCCGCGCTACTAACCTTGCAATCTAAGTTTCGTAAAATTTCATCTTCATATTAGAGTATGCAGCCCTCGAATGACAATAATATGTAGGTACCTCCATATCTAAAATGGATCCAGTAGATTGGCCTACTGGATCTATCCGCACAGTTGGTCTACTGGGAATTCGTGATAGAGACAAATCCCCGAGCGAACATCGGAGTTCGTGGTAGGGCCGCAGATTGAGACTTGGAATCACTTACCCGACGATACGCGTCAATTTTGGCTTCAGTCCGCG
The DNA here is from genome assembly GCA_025490895.1 of Thaumatotibia leucotreta. Lineage (NCBI taxonomy): Eukaryota > Metazoa > Arthropoda > Insecta > Lepidoptera > Tortricidae > Thaumatotibia > Thaumatotibia leucotreta. Next base: position 7,429 of record JALPQI010020515.1, on the reverse strand, counting down.
CCGCTTGCTGCGACAACTGCTCTTACAAATGCGCTACCAGAGCCGCACTTCGTTGGATTTTCTCTTCAGAATCACTTACCCGACGATACGCGTCAATGTTGGCGTCAGTCCGCGCCGCCTGCCGCGACAACTGCTCTTGCAAATGCGCTACCAGAACCGCACTTCGTTGGATTTTCTCTTCAGAATCACTTACCCGACGATACGTGTCAATGTTGGCGTCAGTCCGCGCCGCTTGCCGCGACAACTGCGCTTCCAGAACCGCATATAGTTGGATTTTCTCTTCAGAATCACTTACCCAACGATACGCGTCAATTTTGGCGTCATTCCACGCCGCTTGCTGCGACAACTGATCTTGCAACTACGCTACCAGAGCCGCACTTCATTTGATTTTCTCTTCAGAATCACTTACCCGACGATACGCGTCAATGTTGGCGTCAGTACGCGCCGCTTGCCGCGACAACTGCGCTTCCAGAACCGCATATAGTTGGATTTTCTCTTCAGAATCACTTACCCGACGATACGCGTCAATGTTGTCGTCAGTCCGCGCCGCTTGCCGCGACAACTGCGCTTCCAGAACCGCATATAGTTGGATTTTCTCTTCAGAATCACTTACCCGACGATACGCGTCAATGTTGTCGTCAGTCCGCGCCGCAGGCTGCGACAACTGCTCTTGCAAATGTGCTACCAGAGCCACACTTCGTTGGATTTTCTCTTCAGAATCACTTACCCGACGATACGCGTCAATTTTGGAGTCAGTCCGCGCCGCTTGCCGCGACAACTGCGCTTCCAGAACCGCATATAGTTGGATTTTCTCTTCAGAATCACTTACCCGACGATACGCGTCAATGTTGTCGTCAGTCCGCGCCGCAGGCTGCGACAACTGCTCTTGCAAATGTGCTACCAGAGCCACACTTCGTTGGATTTTCTCTTCAGAATCACTTACCCGACGATACGCGTCAATGTTGTCGTCAGTCCGCGCCGCTTGCCGCGACAACTGCGCTTCCAGAACCGCATATAGTTGGATTTTCTCTTCAGAATCACTTACCCGACGATACGCGTCAATGTTGTCGTCAGTCCGCGCCGCAGGCTGCGACAACTGCTCTTGCAAATGTGCTACCAGAGCCACACTTCGTTGGATTTTCTCTTCAGAATCACTTACCCGACGATACGCGTCAATGTTGTCGTCAGTCCGCGCTGCTTGCCGCGACAACTGTGCTTCCAGAACCGCACATAGTTGGATTTTCTCTTCTGAATCACTTACCCGACGATACGCGTCAATGTTGTCGTCAGTCCGCGCTGCTTGCCGCGACAACTGCGCTTCCAGAACCGCACAAAGTTGGATTTTCTCTTCAGAATCACTTACCCGACGATACGCGTCAATGTTGGCATCAGTACGCGCCGCTTGCCGCGACAACTGCTCTTGCAACTGCGCTACCAGAGCCGCACTTCGTTGGATTTTCTCTTCATATTCTAGTACGACTTCGTTCATCTAAAATTGCGAATGCTTAGGAATGATACTGTACTAACTCACTGAAAAAACACTACTCACTAAAAATATCATATTAAGTATGAATCATTTTGAAATTTTAGGCTTTTCTCGTTTGGATGGTGTTGACTAAGTAGGATGTAGGATTATAGAACGCCGTTGGTTGTATGTTGGACTAAAGAAACAAGCATACAAAAAAGGCTATACCTAGAAGAGATTTGGAGACAAAACATTCCGTATTATATCCACCAATAGGGAATTCGGGTAACACGATATTGACGATGAAATTTATTAAAATGAGGTTTTTATTCAAAATTATATGTACCTTGTCTTTATAAGATGCTTCTTGCTCTCGGTTCTTGGCACGCAACTCTTCTAGGGCGCAAGACATTTGGGCGGCCGAAGTATCGAAATCTTGCTGGATTTGTTGCACTAGGTAAAGCAAAAGTCTTTATAGGTATGTAGGTAGAGTAGGATCTAACTACCTATACGGTAGTCCGTAAATTAGTAGGTAACCTACCTATCAGTTGGGCAAAATTAATTTGATTATTTCTGTTTGTTATTTAGGTATATTACAAATTACACATACAAAAGTACCTAATCAGATTACTTTTGCCAAATTATTTTCTGCTACCTTAGTTACCTACTTAGGTGGTACTTAACGTAAGTAATCTTACGTTTCTTTCAAAACTAAAAAATATAAGTATAATCAAGATAATATTTAGGGAATTGGTTGTAGCAATAAAGATTTCCGAGCGAGATAAGGCGGTGATACAAACTTTTTCTTTCATTGGCGATTGTTACTCCTTCTATGTGCTTCTCATGCGCGGTACGTAACTCCTGTATGTTGGTGTTATGCTTCTGTAATGTAACTTCTTTGTCCTGTAGATGAAAATTACTTAATACAGTTTATGCAGTGACGAATTTCGTCAAATTTGTTAATAAAACAGGATAATACCAAAAACTGGGATCGCCCTTTTGAAGGCAATCGTACAGTCGACGACAAAAATATGATTACGCGGTTTATGTGCCAAAAATATAAATATGTATAAGTAGCTACACCAACTTTATGTCAAGGCAAAAGTCGTAAAAATTATTTTTGGCGCCTCATCATCATCATCATCAGCCTATGTTAGTCCACTGCTGGACGTAGGCCTCTCCTATTAACTATGCCTATAGACGCATTAGGAGGTAAATGCCCATAATCGCCACGCTGGGCAAGCGGATTGGCGATCGCAGTAATGTGTCTACTATGATGACGCTGCTCAGGGGCGTAGCTACTGCCGTATTTGCCGTATCAATTATACGGGGCCCCCGGGCCATGGGGGCCCCCAAAGTGTGTAAGGAAAAAGAATAAAAACTTTCTAATTTATATTACCTCCATATAAGGGCCTCCAAAATATGTTTATACGGGGCCCCGACAAGGCACGCTACGCCACTGACGCTGCTGCCCATCATCAATCTTGTAGAATGGTCAGTGACACTTCAATCCCTTAATCGACTCTTACGACACCCGCAGGAGGAGTTGGGGTGGTGACAAATGTATTCTTACTGTCGTCACCACACGGCCAAACTGTAATTATATCTTTGACATCGACTGTACCATATAAGTAGATAGGTATTCAGTACAAATTTAAATTTGTATTGTTTAACAAACTGTGATTTGTCTTTGTCCCTACAAAACGACAAATTCTCGAAAATTGCAGATTTCGAAGTTCGCAGTAAATCCGCAGTAGTGACGTCGTGGGTGTAAGTATTTAATTTTGAGAAGTGTGAATTTCTGATACAAAATCTGCTGGAAACGTACATTGTAATTATAATTATTAGTCATTTAACTTACTTTTTCCAGTCCTAAAATGATGGCATCTTTAGATATGATATCATCATTCAGTTTCTTAACGTCGCGTTTGAGATATACTAGTTGTGAGACAGTCTCCTGTAGGTTTCCTATCATTTCCCGTGAAGTCGCTAAGTGGCAACGGTGGGATTTTTCTGTTTCACGAGATTCTTTCAGTTCTAATTCCAGCTTTGTGTTATTTTCTCGTAGCCTTTTAATCTCTTCTTTTTCGTTTACAAATTCCTTAAACAAAATAAGAATATTGTTGCAAAATAAGTACTCATATTTAAATTATAAATCACAATACGTTCTACTCATATTTAATTAAATTACTTAATAATGCATTTAATAGCTTGGCTAGTGAAGTTTTACGCACAATTTTCCATTTAGCCAAACTCTGCAAAACGTTTTGTAGGCGATCATTGCACGAAATAGTTTCTTGTTTGACATCCATTCTTTATCAAGCATTGGAACAAAGTAAAGTTAATATCATTTCACAATATAAAATATTGTTTTTAATGTATTTTCAGAATACAAGTTATGTAAGTTTCACGTAACAGTATCTCAATTTCTGACAGTATGTTTTCTTTTCGACATTTCATTCAAAAGTTTTATAGAAAATAATTCATTTTTGTTTTAATTAGTTTTTTGTTTTAATGTTCCCGCTTTTTTGCTTCGTAAGCTATTTGAGATACAATTGAAAACGTGATATATTTAGCATATATATCAATAGCTCTCAGTGTTGCTAACATTAAAAATATGATAGATATTTCTACGCCCGGACAATATTCCAATTTATTCGCGCCTGTTCACATGTTCTAACAATTTGATTTTAAATAATAAAGAAAACTACTGTATCTAAATAACTACATGGTAATATTTTTTTTAAATATAATACAATTAACAAATTGACAGAGAAAATTAAGAAAATTCAAGAAAGCACTACCACTGTTAAGTAATGGAACGTAAAGTAAGCTTCTCTACTCTTTATCACGTAGGAATAGGATGGACAAAATATGACAGATAAAAAATTGACATTTAATTTAAGATTGAGATGAATGAGATGTGACTAATTTAATTTAGGGCTTAGGTTAGAATCCTCGCTGTTTTGTGTATCTCACGTTATTAATAGTGTAAAAGTTTGCATTACGAAGTGTTAAAAACCGCATACAAAGCGAAAATTGTATTTTGAACAAGTTTATGTCTCTTATATCTTCAAACTAACATTCACAATGGCTGCGGCGTACGGTATACATTTGGGCAATAGTTCAGCATGTTTAGCTTCCTACATGAACGGTGCGCCTTCAGTGATCGCTAACGATGCTGGAGACCGTGTGACGCCCGCCGTAATTGCCCTCAACGGTTCCGAATGGGAGATCGGCCTGCCTGCCAAATCCGGACAGGCTGCTTCTAAAGCGATTATTAAACATAACAAAAGATTAATGAATTGTGACTTCAATGAAGAAGATTTAACATACGTAGAGTCGTCGTCATCATGCCGCATTCAGAATGACGAGAAGTTAGTATATGAATTTGAGACAAGTGAGACGAAACTGTATTCAAACCCTGACAATATTGCTACCAAGATTTATGATAAACTATTCACTATTGCTAGTCATTCAATGAGAGATGAAGGTGACCTCAAGTTGGTACTTGCTGCACCATTGCATTGGTCTGATGCAAGCAGACAGCGTATGGTAAAGTGCGCAGAGTTGGCTGGTTTTGATGTTCTTCAAGTTATTTGCGAACCAGCAGCTGCAATAATGGCTTACAACCTAGAAGACACTGTTGAAGATACCAATGTTCTAGTGTACAGGCTAGGTGGTTCATCATGTGATGCTTCAATTGTTAAAATAAGTGGAGGGTTCATCAGTGTAGAGAAAAACTTATTCCGATCTGATTTAGGGGGCCAATGCTTAACCAAAGATTTGGCCAACTATATTGCACAGGAATTTAAACAGAAATGGAAGCTTGATCCACAAGAAAGCAGACGAGCAATGGCGAAATTGCTTAACCATGCTGACAATTGTAAGAATATTTTGTCAACTCTTAACTCGGCTCATGTCCACATTGAGTCTTTATTAGATGGTGTGGATTGGAACCAGAATGTATCTAGAGCCAGATTTGAGAATGCCATTTCATCTAAAATACCTTCGTACATGGAACCAGCCCGGAAAGTAATTGAAGAATTCAATGGAAAAATCAGTAAAATTGTGCTGTGTGGTGGAAGCATGAAAATCCCTAAATTGCAATCTGCAATTGCCAACCTATTGCCAGAAGCTGAGCTATTGTCTGGAATCAACCCTGATGAGGTGATTGCTGTTGGCTGTGCCCGACAAGCAGGGTTGTTACTGGATCTACCAGAGATTACGCTTAATGACCCTAACACAGAGGTTGAATTTCTGGGCAAGGATGTCTACCTAAAATACCTTGATCAAACAGTAAAAATTTTCAAAGAAGGTTCTCCACCCTTTGCCCAAAATGTTTGCAATGTTGATGTGGGCAAAGATGTGAAGACAATTGACTTTACTCTACATGAAAATCCTGATGAAGAACAATTTGCCAAAGAAAGCTTTGATATTGAGAAGCTCTGTAAACCATTTACTTTGAAAGCTACTTTACAACACTCAAAGATTGTTTTACAAGTTGAATAATGTGCTGATAGAGAATGATTGTAACTAATGGCATTAAAAAAATATTTAATAAAAAACTGTTTTTTTGTTTGTTTCATCATCATCATCATCATCAGCCAATTGACGTCCACTGCTGGACATAGGCCTTTGTTTGTTTAGGTAATATATTAATCCTACATTCATATTAAGTAGTTAACCTTATGTTATCTTTATCTGATTCTCTGAAAAGAAGATTAGATTAACTTGCTTCCTTTTAGCCCGCTCCCCACTCGTAAGCGAATCCTGGCGCGAAGCCGGGAACGTTACGCGAGTGTGAAATCGATTTCGCATTTTGTTCACGCATAATCTCCACATTATGTCGGTATTTTACGCCGCGTCATAGGTGATGAAAAGTGTGAACTCGTATGTAACACACCACATTATGGCATGTTATAGCCTAATTTGTTTATTCACAAGTTAATTTCTCATATTTTTTATTATAATCTCGGATTAAGATTAACTTGTTTCCTGTACAATTTTACTGAACTAAAACCAAAGTGAAACACGTCGCGGTATGTTCTCTTTGCGAAATCACGCCGTGATTCGTCGCGCACATAGTGTGTGGGAGGCTCTACTATATAATATGAACTCCCTTATTCATAAACGTTGGTTAACTTAACAAGCCGCTAATAATTGTTTGTCCCTTTCGGTCTTAACAATGTGTCAAAAGAGCAAAAGGGACAAACAATAATTAGCGGCTTGTTAAGTTTTAAACGATTATGAATAAGGGGGCTAGTATCTACATCATTCCCATAAACCGTCCATAAACACATAGAGCAGCGTTAGCGCCGTTAGCAACACTAGTGACAGCAGTGACTGACAGTGCATCTGATAGCGACAGAAATGCATACAGACAAGTGACAGTGACAGATCGATTAGACAAAATTTTAAATTTGTATGTGTAACATAATGTGAATACAATTTAACAAACTGTTTCCATTCTAAATTTCAGTATTATTATGTTATTAATATAAAAAAGACTTATTGTAGATTCTAAAAATGTCTTACAACATATGTGTATTAATTGTAGCAGCGATGATTATTTTTCACGACGCTGGTTCAGAGTCTATTTCAGAGCATATTCTTAATCATTTGGGCACTAAAACCCCATATAGATTTAAATTCCGTAAGGATGTTTCGAAAATTGAGTATCCCGGTATGCAATATTTTATGCTATAAAAAATATTCATGACTATCATGAGTATTTAGTTGAATTGTTGGTGTGCAGTGTTCTTCATAGATCCTATTTAGCAAATCAAAATTTGTTCTTGGTTTTTAGGATGTGAAAGCACAAAAATGTGGATGGTTATACGACATGGGTCTAGGTTGCCAAGTCGTAAAGATATAATAGGAATGAAAACAACCTTAAAGGAGTTGTCTCAACAGATAATATCTGGACACAAAATTGGAAAAGGTAAGTGTGATGTTTATAAT
>JALPQI010020514.1:0-23826 GCA_025490895.1 Thaumatotibia leucotreta | reverse complement strand
TGTCTTGGTCAAATAGTCCGGGACTGGTAAAAATCGAGGCGTAACGTAACGTTAAAATGAAAAGTGTAAAAAAGGCACGGACACAAAAGTGAAATAACAGTGACCTACTAAACGACTATTTAAGTAAGTGATTAAAGATTTAATGGTCACCTTTAGGGAAGCAATCAAATCGTTTAGCTCCTTTTTGAGAGCCGTGGTTTCAGGGTCCTCCTTAGGCGGCATGTTCTTGCAGGGTATTCAAGTCGGTATGTTAACACTGACGACCGTTGCTGATCGGGTGGGCACTTGCTATGAGGCTTACATATCGTCTCCAACTACTGTTCGTAATCTCGTTACTCTAATAGGATTCTAGGTTAACTCCTCTGAAGCTTTACATGTGCCGACCCTCTCCATTTTCCTGACTGCGTTTTAACGATTAACATAGTTTAATTAATAGGTAAATCATAATGCAATCTTTCTGGCTAGGGAAGATTATATAGATCATTGAACTCATTGATTTAAGATTGATGAGAATAATCTCATGCACTTCAGATTTGTGGTAAATTATGTAAGAACGTGTTATTAATGGTCCGGTATTCAACAGTTTATCGCGGTACAAATAACAAGTTACAACACCTATTGTGTTATCGCTGGGGTGACTTCAATTACATGCACTACAATTCGCTGTATAAGCCAGCATAGGTACCTACTATACGTATGCATTTGTTTTGATCTGGGCCAGAACTACTTCAGCTCTGACAAGCTTCAGCTCACAAATTGTTATCTAGTTTACAAAAAATAGTACTTTTTAAAGTCTCAACTCTCTGAAACTATAAGCATGGTACTGCATGCTTATAGTTTCTATATGCATGCAGTACCATTCTATATGGCACGGTAATGCATATTAACTCAACTTGTTGGAAATTTATTATTCTTTAAACGCTTCCTATTTTTGTTAAAAAAGTAAGGTTATTCAATTGAAATTAGAAACTAAAAAATTACCGTTTATTTCGCAGTTTTACTACGCAGCTAGCACAATTTTTTTTGCTAACAAAATGTGGTTTTATACTGCCCTATAGTGTCTAAAACAACATACCAAAAATGCAGCGATACTACGTGAGTTTAGGGTAAACTGATGTAAAGTTTGATCGTACTAATATGCTTTGTTCCTCCGTGAGGTAGCTACCTATATATAATGTGCAAACTTTTCTTACTCCAATAATGTCGTGCCTATTTTTACGAACACTCAGTGCATTCGGTGCCCAGGGATTCTTCTTTTTGCCTATAGGTCATTCGACGGTCATTTCGCAGCATTTCTTCTACTTGAGCTACTTTATCTGAAGTACACACGTCACTAGGCTACCTTAATCTTGATGCATCAGAAACTTCAAAATTTCCGCGTTTAAATTCACAATATCCACGATAAACAGTCGTACGATGAGGGCATGCAGCTCTCTTTGAAAACAATTTGCATTTCCTTAAGACAGTCATCTAACGACAGGCCCCTCTCAAAGTTATAAATAAATAGCGAATTACAACTCGTAAGTCGTCTAAACCACGACGATATCAAATATATATTTTTTTTTTTTTTAAAATAATCAATAGGAAATAGTTTTCTTCTTCAGGGGCCTATTTCTCGTAACTATTAGTTTACAAGTATATTAGTTATTAGTTACTAGTGAAAATTTTACAAGTCCTAATATTTTCTGTTTCTCGAAAATAATTATTAGACTGGTAACTAATATTGGTACACTAATAAAAAATATTAGTCCAGCTTGGCTGATTGGGGTATTACCCATGCTTTATTCCATATTAAAAAAAAATAAACGTTGGCGGTAAAAAGCAAATTGTTTGTTTAGTTAAAATAAAATATTTAAATTTATTAAAAATGGAAATTAGCGCGGAAATGCCGCTAGTTTGTTAGGCACCTTTGCACCGGGAATGTTACGGGGTGGGTTATTTGATTGATTGGTGCTTAAATTCGTTTAGCTTTAAGGTTCTTTAGTTAAGTTTAGATTAGTATTATAGTATTTTGTCATGTCGTTTATTATAATCGAATGAATTAAATTATTGAATACAATGGAAAAAAAAAATTAAAATGGATATGAAGTTGATGGTTTTGAGGAATATATTGGAAGCCAGAGATATTTTATTTGGACGGTTTTCGGACACGTCAACCTAAACAGATAAACGTAAAAAGGGGAGGAATTAACAATTTTAATTATTTTCTCATCCGAATCTGCCCAAATTTTATAATTTTTCTTTAGTTAACTGCGATAAGTAACACGCTAATAGCTTAGACTAATATTTTTTACCAAGCTTCGGCGACTAATAGCTTTATGAGTGTTTTTTACAAGTGTAGTTATATTTCTTTGTATTCGAGAAACCAAAACCAAAGTAGGTCTAATAATATTAGCTAATATTTATTAGTTGGTAACTAATAACTAATATTTTATTAGAGTGGCTTCGAGAAACGCAAATTTGTAAACTTGTAAAAAATATTAGCCCATGGACTAATATTACTAGTCTAATAAGGTACGAGAAATAGGCCCCTGTTGATGTGTTTTTTACGGGCACGTGGTTGGTCAAATTTATTTCAGTTGCCTACAGCGTTGGCTTATGAGAGTTATGAGTTCATTATAGTTGAGTTGCGAACTCGACGTAAATGTATCACTACATAGTATAAAATAAAGTCACTTTTTCTGTCCCTATGTCCCTTTGTACGCTTAAATCTTTCAAACTACGCAACGGATTTTAATGAGATTTTTTTTAATAGGTACAGTAATTCAAGAGGAAGGTTTATAAAATGTAGGTATAGTACCCGTGCGAAGCCGGTGTGGGTCCCTAGTATGGTTATAATTTAGTGTAGGTACGTAATCATAATTCGAACATTACAGTCGACGAGTAGAAAAATTTTATTTATGCCCGTCGTACAGCAAACAGGAAACCTTTAAATTTGTAAGAAAAAATAATTCATTTTACTAGCCATTGCGACGGATGATGGAATGATGGAGGGAAAATTCTGCTGGATGACACCATGCTACTTCTACAATTAAACAAAAAGTAGTATCACTTCATATTTATTTTATAAGTCTGGGCCTGATATTTGTATTCAATGCACAATGATGAAGGTTTTATTTTCAGGATTACACACACACACACACACAAGTAGAATGTTTTGATACTTGTGTATTACGAGACTATTGTACCTACCTATTCTAACAGTGATGTTATGTATTTCGCGACTAGTACGAAATGTATATAATATGTAGGTACTTACTTAGTTCGTATTGATCTTTAGCTTTTATAACAGTAGTGATTCTGGTAGTATACGAAACGATTCGACACAAGTTGGTTTTGGTTTTAAGTTTTTACGGTATTTTGAGACTCTGGTATGTGTACACTAGGATATTTTAAATTAAGGTTTTTTATAACTATATATTATGTTTTTGACATTAGGTTGTATCGTTTGATAGAGTTACTTGAGTTTAAGTTCTAACAAATTTAAATAAACTAGTTTTATTAAAAATTAATTAAGTAAGTCAACTGGTGACTCTAAGGCTGGCTCGTTACTAGGCCAAATAATAGGTATAACTTTCATTCAGCATGGGAATGTAGCCTGTCTTATTATATGGGCACCCAGAACTAGGAACCGATCTGTGGGACTTACTGTCGGTATTTTTAGTTTTTATCTACATATAATTAGAATATTCGTTTTCAGTGTTTTTTTTTTACATTATATATTTTTTATTGACAAATTAGGTAGGTAACTAGTTTGAGCAACTTTTAAAACAAAAAAGAAATATCATCAATTACCTACAACAATTTAGAAAAATAGATTTAATAGCAATGATATATAAGTATTTAATAGTACATTACTATAAAGGCCGGGACGAAAGAAGTTGCCGGCCGAAGGCCGAAGACATATAGACGATAGACAGCTAGATCTGAGGCGGGCAACCCCATATTTCCGGCCGACGTATGTATAGTGCTTTTCCCAAACATGCAATGAAATGAACAACAAAAACATCAAAGTTTTATTAGTTGCATAGTATTGCATTGCATAGTGGCAGAATGTCGTGATGCCTGTGCCACCAATTTATGTGGAAAGGAATAAAAAAATAGCACTTTGCCGGCCTAGACTTTCAAGATTTGTATTAAATTCCAATAACGACCTCTTCTCCTAGTCGCACCTGAAACGTTATACTTCGCAGCCTACCTATTTATTATAAGGAACATAAGAACAATATTTCATTGCATGTTTGAAAAAAGTAAATATATTACAGGTAAAATTTAATTTCTTAACAAGAATATTATTGGAACTGGTTGTGCTCGCGATGAAATAGTTTAACCCAAGAATTTCCATCGTCTCATTGGCATACCCGCTTGAGTTGAAAAAGTACAGTTCCCTCTAAAGTTGTGCTTTTTGTATGACTTTGCCATTACGATTGATAAAGCGCATGGGCAAACGTTAAAAATAACGTTAAAGTACAGGGTGAACGATATGAAGTGTTACCAAGTAGTTTTTATTAAGTCTGGTGTCAAATTAATAGCGGCTTATTATCGGAAATATGTTTTGGACACCGCATTGAAGTCTTAGGCACGTAAACATTTGAGTTGTAGACCTCAAACATAAGAACGAGACTGAGCTTCGGCTTATAAAGCTCGTAAGAACCAAAAATGGCTGAAAACCGAATTTCCTGTGTCATCTCTCCTGTGCAGTGAGTTTCGGTCTTTTTATCTGGTCTATTTTGAAAAGAAAGGTAAGAGCAATTAAACATACTACTACCTATAAATGCAATGAAGAAAGTGATCGTTTTAATACGATTATTGATTACACTGGCACATACCACTACCACTGGATCACAAACGTGCTGCGAGCAAATATTTGTTTACCATTTGAAGACCATACTCAAGTCAAAAGGTAGTCATAATGACTAAGAGTAAATTGAATCACAAAATGCAATATTTTTTCTCTGGTTATAGTAATAAATGGTTGCAACTAAAAAATCGCAATCCTTTGAAATTGGTAACACTTCATATCGTTCACCCTATAGGTACGGTATTACTAACGAGTGTTATGAGAAGCCCGACGCCGTAGGCGAGAATCTTTTAATGACTCGAGTTTGTAATCTGTTTACTGACTAGCGACTGTGATGCGCATACAATGTTTAACATCGCATTAAAAAAAAATACGTTTGTAAAATTATATTAAAAAACGTACTAACATTTATATAGGTACCTACCAAGGGTATTTCACTATTCTATGACTTCCGCGACTCGTGCAAGCAATAGCGCGCTTAGTGACAATTTTTTTGGTTTCTGAAGCGCTTTATATTTGCTATAGCATAACTTACGAAAAAAGGCAAAATTTGAGCGAAAGCTTTTAAAAAATCATGTTCAGAAATTTACTTTAAATCGCCAATTGGTTAACGATAATAAACTTTCCACTCTCGTACTCACAAAGTAACGTAAAAAAAAAATAGTTAGGAAACCGGGATGCAAAATCATAGTGTACTTAGGGCAAAAAAAATTGATCTACTCCAAACTTCGCGTTTGGCTTATCGCTTAATTGGTCCTCTAAGTTCAAAACGGTCTTTACGATATCTTATCGTCTTACTAAAGGGACTGTGTGCTTATTGTGGCGTTATTAATTCGTGTTTACAGTACGAATAATGGTTAGCGGCGGCTCTCACTTGGACAAGAAAAGTCGTGCGTTTCCCGTGACAGTAGACCAGCAATTTTCGATTAGAAGTCAAGCAATCGCCACTGTAGCATGACCACTGTCCCAGATACTTGCACTTTCCCCGCAGTTCACGAATTGTGATACCGTTCTAAGTAGCTAAACATTTCGGAATTTATTGGCAAATTAAATAGTCATTTAAATATTGGAAGTAAGGTAAGTATAGTTATGTGGCAGAAATGTCCACAGAAAGAGATAAATTCAAGCCCATGGCGATTGGAAACACGACATACCTACTTGCACTCGTGTTTTGACGATCTCAATGTGTAGCTGTACTGTAGGTAGCTATTCATTATTTATTATTGAAACCCGCGTTATACACTTTAAGTACCTACTTTAGGTATCTAAATGATTAAGTGACATGAGTAGCACGATCATCAAACTTTAAGTAAACACGGCAAGCAATTTATCGATGTAATCAAAAAAACCAGTGCGTTTTACTGACGGCCCAAGGGTTCTGTACAAACTTAAACATCTTATAAGAAGGTACGTTGGGGTAGGTGCAGATAAATCAAATATCTACAAAACTAGACCTATTTTTGTATTGCTACATAATTTTCTTGGCTTCCAAATCATGCCCAATCGAATAAATTGAGAGCGCGGTACAGCGCATAATCTTTGACGATATCTGATGATCCGAGAGGTCCCTCAACATGGTTCCGAGGTCAAAATAATGGTAGGTAGTAGTAACCAATAAATCATTTTTCATTTTTTTTCTTTTTTTTTCATATGATTTAAAAAAATAAAAATAATAAATAAATAAATATCTTGGGACATCTTACACAAATCAACCTAGGCCCACGGTAAGCTCAATTAAGGCTTGTGGCTGGTAACCACACCAGGCGACGATATAATATAATAGATAGATACGTATCTATAGATACTTAGATACATACACAGCCACGACCAAGGAACAAACATTTGTGATAAATAAATACACAAAGAATGCCCTCGCCGGGATTCGAACCCGGAACCTCCAGCTTCGTAGGCAGGGTCACTACCAACTAGGCTACCGAGGCTGACTTGATGGAAACAAAACAAAAATTAAGAAAATCAAGATGGCTGACATTTCCTATAATTTCGATCACGTTTCCACATCGGATGATCATTAGATAGGTATCGGATATCGATTATTTGCACGGGGATATCAACATTAAATCAAGATGACTGCCGTTGTACACAATTTAGATGTTACGTTGATATCGAGGGTGCTCTCGGATCCTTAACAAGCTTTAAGGTACAAGTTGGTAAAAAAGAAGTGCATTCCTGCTGCCACTAAGTTTTTGGGAAGCAGAATTTGGAAGCTCATATTACAGAAAATTAAATTAGTTTTTTTTAAGGTTTTATGTTTTAGAATTTAGATTTAGATAACGTATCTACTTTAGAGATACTAGCCTACTACCGCGTATGCCTAGGGCCGCTGATATCTAAATATTTTGTAGCAGCGAAAGTAAATATAGGTATGTACGACGTACGTACCCAATCAACTATTTTGCAACTGTGATTCTAGTGGGTAATTTCCGGAACAGTGTGGTACTCGTCGCAAATAGGTTCGGTAATTCGGTATCTATTTTACTTAGTTAAAAGGTACATTCTTTGTTTTAGTTTCCTATAATTGTTTTTTATTATTTAATTTGCAATCTTGACAAAAACTGCACTGAGACTAGATAACGGACAATACACCCGTTACGTTCTTTCATTGCCCCCAGCCATAAAAGAAAGTAAACTTTTATTGCCAAAATCCAACCAAAGCGAAAACTACGTGCCGCTAAATCGTACTGAACCATTGTTACCCGAAGTGGCCTTTCAACGGTAGCCAACGCTTTCATTTCACGGCGTATTAACTTTTT
The DNA here is from genome assembly GCA_025490895.1 of Thaumatotibia leucotreta. Taxonomy (NCBI): domain Eukaryota; kingdom Metazoa; phylum Arthropoda; class Insecta; order Lepidoptera; family Tortricidae; genus Thaumatotibia; species Thaumatotibia leucotreta. The sequence goes on along the minus strand of JALPQI010020514.1, from coordinate 16,254 downwards.
TCCTTTTGAAGCCATGCAGTCAATTTCTTGAGGTCGATCGAAGAAAAGATAGCAGTCGGTTTTAGGAAGCTCCACCGTCAAGATGGCTTTGCGGGGACACCGGTGCTTTCCTCTGAAGTGTTGTTGCTGGGTCCTAGCCATACTGATTGCTTTGAGGCCGGGCACTTCCACACAAGAGTTCTGCAGCAAGAATTCCCAGGACACCGACTGTCAGCCTCATAACCTGCTACATAAAGGTAAATTACATAAGTATAGTATATATTATGCAATAGCGAACTACTTACCTATACAATTTAAATTGTGTAATTTTAAGTTGTGTAATATTATTTAAAAGTTTCTTAAATTAATAATTTTGCTCAGCGAAAATTTGTTTTTTATCTCTCGTTAGTACTTAGGTACCTCGGTTGTGTCTACAATGAGACCTTGAAAATGAGATGGACCAAATAATATAGATAAAATATTTCAAATTGTAATAATTCTGTCTGCGGCTGAGCTCAGTGATCGTTACTAAAACTAAAACTTGGCATATTATCGATGTAAGTAGGTATATCATCATAGTAACTATATACGTACACTCAGAAAAGCGGTTCAATTTTAGAGTACCTACAATATTTTTACTCAGTCACCTCTGTAGTGAAAAGTAAAATAAACAAAAAATATCATCACATTTTGGCGTTACGAAGCTATCCATAGAGGTTTGTCGGGGTAGGTACTTAAGTGTTAATTCACTCTCGAAATATAACCACATAACAAAAGCCCTATATAATATTCTGAGCCAACCGATGATGCTCTTGGTATTTCAGTATAGTACTTTTGAGTATCACCATTGGGAATTGGGATATCTTTCTTCTCCTGTTCAGGGATTTAAAATCATCGTGTATGTAGGTATGTGTGTAGGTGTACAGGTAGTCTATAACAGAATTATCGATACTAGCTTGTATGTTACGGGTTGACATTAGATTTTTTTTTATTTGAACCCTTATTATTTTTGATAGACCTATTCAACGATGCTCGACACTGTAAATAGGATTACAGCAAAATAAAATAATCATCCCACTTTGCTACTAGGGGAGGTAAGCGAAAACAAAAGTTTTTGTTTTTCTAAATTTTACTCTACCACTTTGTCGGCGTGAGGACAGACGTACAGACAGACAGACGGCCAGACGGATAGACGGACATGGCGAAACTATAAGGATTTCTAGATTACTACGGAACCCTGAAAACGGTGACGGTACGGAACCGTACTGACATGTGATATTCAATTCAGGAATATTTATAAAATATACACCCACCTAAATACAATAATCCGTTTACATCGTGGATGCTCATTGTTGAGTCGTGCATTGTCTGGTTGCGTATTGGTGGTACCGGTAAAAATGACAATCGATGTGACTGTATTGTTAAAATTTACGAGTATTAAGACTAATGTTTGTTATGTTTGTAAACTTTAAAGTTAAATAAAGTTAGTTAACGGTGTGAATGTTGCAACTGTTTTACAAATATGATGTAACAGTATCATTATCATTGCCTAGTGAATTATATACAATGACTAATATAAAAATTAAGAGCGACCGATACATTCCTTTCATTGACGATTAACACGTATCTCAGTTAGGGTTTTAATGACTAATTTGTGAAGAACTGAAGCCTAGTGAGAGCTTATCGGCGGGAAGCGGGAGCGCGTATCTGGAGCACGATCGCGGTATCCGCGTAGCCCGTCTTTCTTTAGCCGCGTTGTTTTACGAGCTTCAGTTTATGGTCGTGACTCGCCCGGTGCGGAAGTCGTCCATAGGATTCGACGCGTAGGATAGGCGCTTCTGGAAGTATGACTGCTACAGGAATAATTATTTTAGTACTTCTTTGTAATTGTCTGGTTCATGGAAAGGGTATGTGTTTATATGACAAATGAATGTTAGTTACCCATTGTGTATATGTTTACTGACGTTTCAGTGGTGTTTCTTTTTATTTAATCTTTTGAAGAGTCAGTAACTAAACTATTAATTAAAAGGATGAACTTAATCTATGGAATAGTACTTGTATGTAATATTAATTTACACATCCTTAGGTACTTAAGTTTGATTAATATTTGATATAGCTTGTGCTTGTGTGGTAAAATAATGTTTTTTACATCATATTACCTATAGTAATAATTGTTTCAGAAAATGTCAAAGTGGTCACTGTAGCCACAGACAATAACCATGGCTTGCAACGTTACTTGCATTCAGCCCGTGCATATGGAATTGATGTTGAGGTACTTGGCAAGGATCAAAAATGGACTGGCGGCAACATGAATTATGCTGGTGGCGGCCAAAAAATAAATCTGTTAAAAGACTACGTCAATATGCTGATGAAAGAAGATAAGGGGGACCAAATTCTCCTTTTCACAGACAGGTGAGTGTAATGAAAGATTATTGAATTCAGTCAGATGCTCATACTTTCTGTACAAGTGGCAAGTTGTGAATGGTTCATAACAAATATAAATATGTTTGTGCTACGTCCATTTTAAAACCTATGGATACAGCTTACACATATTCCTACTTGATAATTTATGATTATATTTGGTTTTTCAATAGATTATGACAAAGACATTGTGAATTTAAAGTTGTTAAATTAGTGACATCACACATTGGTAAACTACATACTTACATAAGGTTTTGTGTTCACTAATGTCTGAAATGGGAATATACATTCTTAATCAAATGAATTATACACAATGTTAAAATCTAATTATTATATCATGTATCATAAAAATTAAGTTCTATTATGAAGTACATAATTATATTAATCAGTGAGCTTTGTTTCCACACAGTTATGATGTCATGTTCCTGGCGCCTCTAGAAGAGATAGTCAAGAAATTTAAATCATTCAAAGATACTAGAGTGTTGTTTTCTGCTGAGCAGTTTTGCTGGCCCGATGTTAAACTTGCTAGCATGTATCCTAAGACAGAGGTTCCTAGCCCATATCTTAATTCTGGAGGATTCATAGGTAAACACTTCACTGCCAGGTTATTAAATGTAATAATTGGTTTTTATTTTACACAAACATGTTATTAATAGCTTTTTTATTTTGAGTACCCAAAGCATTAACTGATTATTAAAAATATGTTTCTTCTCAGGGTATGTGAAGGAAATTTCAGAGATAGTCAACTACAAATCCGTCAATGACAAAGATGATGATCAGTTGTATTATACTAAAGTGTATTTGGATAAGATCACAAGGGAAACTCTTAAAATATCACTTGATCATGACTCAGCCATATTCCAAAATTTAAATGGAGCACTATGTAAGTACTATTATTACTAATTTATTATTACTCTGAAGGCACATAATATGCACCTATGTAATCAATTATATCATATTCCTTAATTACCTCTATTAGCATTATTGAAATGGTCTTTGCAAATGTTATGGTTTTAGGTTTAGCTACAGACACCTGTAGTAATTATTCAAAATTTTAGTGTTTAAGTAAAAAGGCCCACCTTGTCACATATCATAAGGGCTTTAGCTTGTTGCTTTATACAAATTAACTTACTTGAAATAAGGCTCCTATCGCCGTTCTGATTTAATACTGACATAAAAGGTTGCTAAGAGTAGTGACAATTTTTTTATAGTGAGTTTTGCTTGTCAGCTGACGATATAGCAAGCAGTAGAGGAAAATGTACACTCAGAATAATGGGATAGCCCAATTTCAGGGCGAGGTGTCAATTTAATACCAATTCAAAAGCCTATATAAAAGGGCTTGAGATATACAATTGTATAGTTACAGCAAAAAAAAATCTCTACTACCATTAGAATTTTTCGTCATATGTACCTTCTTTCAAAATATCATGAGATTAAGTTTAGAAATGTAACCTGTAAAAGAAATGTAGCTAAAACTCAAACCAAGACCTTACGGAGACTTTGCTTCAGTAAATTTTCCTAAAAAGATGAAATAATGTGTAATTCTCTAATTCATGTCATGTTGCAGCTGATGTTCAGCTGACTACCAATTCTACAGAAGAAGCCTGGCCCTTCATTACAAATGTAGTCACAAAACAGCGGCCAATGGTTGTTCATGGCAACGGACCATCCAAGCTGACCCTTAATAATTTGGGCAACTACTTGGCCAAGTCTTGGTCGGCGACTGAAGGGTGTGCATTGTGCAGTGCCAAGATGATTAAACTTAAGGTACTAAGGTTTACAAAAATATCAGATATATCAGACCACAGAATGTAATTTGATATGTGAACTAAATATGTAGAAAATGTGTAGGAGTAAACTTAATTTTTTATTTACATAATTGAACAACTTACTATAAGAGCAATTCTTTTTTTTTTGGCCACTAAATTTTAAAATCGACCAAAATTACAAAAATCAATTTTTATAAACTTTTTCAACGGGAATATGTAGTAAAAATTATGTATTTTCTGATTATATGCAAGTAACCAGGTTTTAAAAGGTTTTATCAGTACAAAATCAATAAATATTGTGACAAAGCAGAATACTGGTTCTTCCTGTGTTACCTTTCCTTTGTTTAAAAATCATAGAAATTTGCTTCTTCCTCATCTTAATTATATATTTTTATTAAAATGCAGAACATAATTGATATAAAAATGTAGAAATAATTAATTAAACTATACGGAAACCATTAAAAGTCTAATACCAACAGGTTTATTTTGTTACTCTCACCGGTAGGAACGGTATTTTTAAATTTTAATATAAAGTAAGCAAAGTTCAATAAGGTCTTAAAGATGGCAGTAAAAGTATTTTTTTATTTGTTTTAAAGGTAGCAGATATGTTAAGTATTATTAAATATAACTTAAATCATACTAAAATAACTACACCGAAAATGTTGGGACAGTAACAAAGAATGCTGTTGGTAACAAAGGAGGAAATGTAAGGCCTCGTGTAGAATGTGCATTAGAATTACGTAGAAAATGTAGGTCTATAAAATTATATCCATATTTTACAGGGTCGATGAAATAAAGAATCGATTAGATTTATTTATGTAATAACTAATTAAACTCTAATTTTAATCGTTCCCTATATCGCCTCATCTTTTCGGCTGCTCTCATCTTAGGTTGTGCTGACATTTTTTCTCCCTGTAAACAACAATGAAAACTAGCCTTTACAATAAATTCCTTTTATTGTTACTCAAAGTTCCTTTGATATGTTACCACGCGAAAGTAACGAAATAAGAAGTAACACAACACGTGGTCGTAGATTAAAAAATGATTTATAAAGCTTGTTTTAGCAACAATATTCAATTGTTTTGTTACATGATGTACATAACAATATACATTAAACGATACATTAATGAAAACAAAGTAAAAGTTTAAGCTTTCCTAGTAAATCCAGTAACAAGGAGGAAATCAAAACTGGTCACAACAATTAGGCACGTGCGTTTTTTAGTAGATCTTGATGACAATTGACCGAATAAACATGGCCGCATATTGAATTGACGTATGTCGGTATTGCCAGTCGTAAAAAGTAACATTTTGGTAGTATTTATCTTTATTTCACTGCTAAAATAGGTAACAAAGTAAGAATTTTCTAAGTGGAACTTTTTGTGGGACCCTATTAAAAAATATATTTCTACTACTTTTAACGGTTTTAGGTGTATAAAACCATTCTAAAAAGAATCTTACTGTGAAGATACAGAGATCACAATAAAAAAACGTTATATGTTGCTTAGACCATTATGAAAATATCTTTATTTGAAGTAGCAAAATTTAGACTGGGACATTGGTTTTTTCATACATTTCAAAAATCGAATGTCTGGTTTTTAATTAAATTTAATATATGTTATGGCTTTTGTTACATTATTTTAACATATCCTGTGTAATTATTAAATTCACTAGTAGGAAAAAATACTTAATACAGACGTTTCTTAACAAAAAGTATTAAAATAATATTTTCAAAGTCGTGGGACACGGCTAGATGCGGCAGTGGCCAAAAAAAAAAGAAATGCTCATAATCAACTTTGGTTGAATATATTTTTTTGAACTTTTTGAATCAGACAACTGTTTGATTTTAGGAGGAGGCATTACCATTTGTTATGTTGGCCGTATTTATCGAGCAACCTACGCCTTTCTTGGAAGAGTTTCTGAATCAATTAATAGAAATAAACTACCCTAAAGAGAAACTACACCTCCTTCTGCGGAATAATGTAGAATACCACGAGTCAGAGGTTGACGCATTCTTCCAAACCTATAGCAAGAAATATGCTACAGCTAAACGCATTAAACCAAGTGATTTTATCAGCGAAGCAGAAGCCAGGAACACTGCTAAGTAAGTTTTGTTAATTTCGATATAAGTAAAATGGAATATAAATTACTGTATTCCACTCTAAATCATTTATTAACACATAAGTACATGACTTACATCATCATTCATCCAGCATACTGCTCTCAATTTATTTATTGGGTACATACATGCGAGTGTTTTAAGTGTGCTATGCGATAGTCGAGTAGTTAATGTCTAACAAATATTTATCAACAATCGAAATTTCTACGATTTATATAGAATTTTGAGAAATAATAAATTTATCACTACCTAGATAGGTAAAGGTACTTATGTAAGACTGTAGGTACCTAATCACTATCCCGGCATACTTGTCTAAACTTTTACTTATCTATTTGAAACTAGTCTTTGCGATTCAGTAATTATTTATGATGATACTACTTGTACCTGTTTTCAATCAATAGGAGTACCTGTCTTCTGTTACAGGGAGCGCTGCATGGGAAGTTCTTGCGACTACCTATTCGCTATTGACAGCTTGGCGCGCGTGGACGCAGACACCCTGCGGTACTTGCTGGCCTCAGGCTATGACGTCATCGCTCCGATGCTCAAGCGCTCCGGGGGTGCTTGGTCCAATTTCTGGGGTGCGATCAATTCACAAGGCTTCTATGCAAGATCTTCAGATTACATGGACATCGTTTTTCATTCTATAAGGTAAGAATTTGCTAAGCGATTGTGTTTACACTGATTAGTCTAAAATCTATTAGTATTCATGTCCAGTTAATATGTTTACATCATCCGATTATGATATGAGAGAACTTAACCAACTTCGTAATTTATCTCAATTTATTATAGGGCAGTGCATTGACATCGTAATGCTCGACGCTGAATAATAATTATTCGAGTACCTACTTATCAGCTATCACTATCAGCCAGGAAAGAAGAGGCCATTATAAAATGTTGAAACTTATACATAGTACAGTATTATAATATTTAGGTTTTTACTTAATTATGTTTAGAAGTTTGTTTCTCTTAATTTACGTATCATGTTTAATTGCAGAATATGGAAATACTAATACCTAAATAAGAGCCATTTTCAGATCAATAATGTCTATTACATAAATACTTAGGTAGTTATAATAGGTATATCATATTTGAACTTAATTATCGGCATTATCGGGTGGGCTTACAATTAGAAATCATGGGATTCCTTTGACCACTTTCTAGGGAGATGATCGATGAATAAAATAGTACTATTATTAACCCTAATCGATTATTCCAGAATTCGTGATAAAGATGCCTTTATGCACGCATATTTCCATTAAATTAAAAGATTGTTAAACATAATTTCAAAATAAGATAGGATTGTACTCATGTACGTATACAAATAGTTTTATTGATATCATGTAGGTGTGAGTAGATTGAATAATTTATAAAACTTATTTACGGACATCCAACAGATAGGTACTTCTAAAACAAACTCAAAAGGACGATTAATCAAAACGAAGTTATTTATTTTATTTCCATGTCGGAATCTATTAATATTATTATACATAAAATGATTATTGCTTTACATTAAACAGAGTTCACATAAAATCAGCAAGTTAGTTAATACTTTTGTGATAGGTAGAATTACCCATACGGAGTACCTACATAGTTTATTTTACAACAATTGAGACGGCGGCCACTTAACCAAAACGTGCCCGGCGCTCTCGTTACTGAGCTTACGTGTCAGTTCGTGAATTGATGACATAATGGATGCACACTGAAATTTACACAGTGTGCTCTAAATAAGCGATTGGGATCGAATTGACATTCCATTTTTATTATTTTATCGATATCATATAGGACAAATCTGTTCCATTTTTTATTATAATGTAGGTAATAATGTCGATACTTGATCCTTTACGGCTTTTTAGGGTTCCATAGTAAACTAGGAACCCTTATAGTTTCACCAAGTCCGTCTGTCTATCCGTAGCATAGCTCAGTGATCGTTATTTCTAGGAATTTGCAATTTGGTACAAGGATACATATTAATCAGGCCGACAAAATGGTAGCATAAAATAGAGAACTACGGAACCCTACAATGAGCGTGAGCATGGCCCGTCATGCTCTTGGCCGATATTTTTTTTATTATGAGATTGTTAGGCAGTGTTTGTTACAGTTCAAAATGGGTTCGAGGATTAACTACGTTAATATTATTTGAATCAAATTATGAATCGACGATTATTAGACGCCAATCTTTGAATATTAAGATCGGTCAGTAGCCAAAAATAAGTGGCTATTGGGATTCAGAACAGATCCCCTAAGAGGTTTTTGGAAGTAGATTTTTTTAATATGTTGGTATAAACGCCATCAGATACCTATGAGCGGCCACGCTGCAAAAAGTATCGGAAACATGCACTTCAACGTCATGACACTACTATTGTCATGCTCTTATAGAACTATAGTTTCTGAGATATGAACTAATTTCTAAAAGAGCCCCTAAGGAGCTTCCTCTTTAAAATAAATTCTGCTTCCCAAAACCTAACTGGCTGAATGCGCTTATTTTCTGGCCACCATGTATCCATATAACCGAATATCAAATTAGTACAACTACAAGCGTAGACAAAAATGTAAGGATATCATCCCCATCAAGAAATCTCCCCGCCGAGTCCAACACTTATGAGCCCCGAATCAATTAGTATTTAACTGACCATAATGTAGCAGAAATCGCCACAGTTTTTTATTTAGCTGCACATGCGGTTTTGTAGATGTATTTTAAATAAATATCAGTCGTAAATATTGCGAAATAAGTGACTACCACGAGTAGCATTTTATTTAGTTTAGAAACAAATGCATGGTACGGGTTATCACAAGTCAAGTATTAATCGAAGGCAATGGAGAAGTCGGTCTTGAAGGAGCGACGGTCGATGGAGTACATGTTGTCGGCGGTGCACTCGTACACGCCGGCGTCCATCTGTGTTGCGGGGTCGATCTCGATCTTCGACTTGACGCGGTCTTCACCAATAGGCCATTCGTGAATCTGTTAGCAATCAATTTTATTAATGAATCAATACGTTCGTTGGTTCACAGTTTATGTTCTGCTGCGTGTTTGCTTATGATGATGATGGTTAAAATACTTAAAATCATTCATGATTAAAATTCTAGCTTCACAGCCACTACCTGTGTGTGTGGCTGTAAAAAATATAAACTTCAAGAAATTCTAGGTAAATCGATTTTTATTGCCAATTGATGTTGGATTTTTTTATATTCTATTTTTTGCACGCTAAATATTGAATAGCTTTGGTTTTGACACAAAAGCTGCGCGAAAAATAATGAGACTTAAAGTCAAGCAAGTCGAATTATATTATTGACATATCATATTATATAACTGCTAAAGTCCTTGACCCATGTCAAGCTATTAAGTAGGCACTATTATTAAATTATTTGCGTTTAGACACTACAAGGAGATATATACAGTATGTATCACCTCGTAGAGCAAAGAAAGAAACCCATTAATATTTAGAGCATACTAAACAACTTTTACTATGGGGCCAACATCGAATTCGCGAAATAAAAAATTACTCTCCCATACAACGTGTTCATGATCACGCAATCAAAATGTATGAAACTGTCAAATTTTTTTTCGTGAATTCGGGTTTGGCCCCATAGTAAAAGTTGTTTAGTATGATCTAAACATTAATGGGTTTCTTTCTTTGCTCTACGCGGTGATACATACTGTATAAGGGCGTAAATATGTAAACTTTTCACATTCAACCATTCATTTAAGATGAAATACATATTTATGTTGTAACTGTATCGGCAGCGCTCTACTTATCAAGATGGTTCACGTTGGCACGGCTACGGCGTCTAAACCACGAAATATTCCGAATAGGGGTTAATTGCCGTTGGCACTCTCTTCGGTTTCAATAAGCCTGTTGTCATAGCGTCTGCTCCTCAATCAATAGGATGCAACATAAAAGTATTTCTTAAGTTTCACATAAAATGTATAGTTCATAGATATATTATGTACCTATGTACTGCATAGACATTGTTATAATTGTTATAATATATTATTACATTATGTCATTGCCTAATCTTAAATACTTTCTCGAACTGCTGAAGAATGGGGCATCTCGTAAATAGGTATCTTTACTTGTACATAAGATAAAAGTATCAGGCCCTTTTAAAGTAGAACGGAGTACCTAATCACAATCAGCCTCTAGTGCTATTTTTGTACAAGTATTACAAGTTAACGTAAATAAATGCTTTCACTTACGTGTAAATAATGATGAGCGAAGATTTCGACGCCATCTTTGAACCAGGTGATGTGAGGCCTCGGCGAACCCTTGGCGATGCAGAGGAAAGCGATCTTGTGGCCCAACACGTACTCGAGATCAAAGTGCGAGGCCAGCAAAATCTTCGCCCCCTGTTCAATAAAAAAAAAGTACCTTCCATAAAACTTCTTAATCATAATGTACTTACCAAAATACCTCTTTATTATAATATATTTTGAGACTAAAATACCGATGAATCATTCGTTGCTATTTAATCTTAGGAATTGTAACATGAAGAAACAGGTACACTTACGTCATTGTTGTTGTAATATTGATCGGATTCCGGGTCTCTATATTTCCCCGTTATAGGCAAGCCGATTTGCACCTGCAAATATAACAGACGTCAAAAATACGACATACAGCGCAACACTCTACTTAGACGAAACCATTACCTTGGATTTTGTTCTGCCTCTAGAACGTCCACGGCGCGCACTTGCCGGGTCGATAAGGAACCAATATACTAAGAACAGTCCTAAGAGGATTTTAGCTCTAAGGAAGAACATTTTGGAGTCAGTGTTAGCAAGAACAGAGTGATGGAGACCAGGTTTCCTGGGCGCTGGCGCGGGCCGCGAGGTTTCTGCGAGACTGCAGCTCTGCACGCTCGGCGCGCCAATCTCTCAATTGACTAATGACGGAGGTGATCGCAGGAGGGCCCTTGTCTCGTCCCCTGCTTGATATATAGCAATCGTCATATCCTTTCGTATTTCGTACATTGATACTCTAACTAAATTGAATATTTATGGGACGCACGATACCTACCAATAACAAACTGAAACTCTACTACTTATCTGTCCGTGCGTCGTATTTTAGACAAACTCTTTCTTTGACTCTTGAATAATTAGTAAGACAAAGTTTAAAACTATTTTCGATTGAGCTTACCTAGTAGTCGAGGTCTTTTTCACAAGAAATAACCATATTACCAACTAGAATAAAGGTTATCGACTTGAACTTTTATTTATCATTATCCGCAGTTTGAACTTGATAGGAACGTATGAAGTATGAGAATTGAAAGTAGGTACGGGCCAAGCAACTAATCAGGAAAAATAACTTGTTATCTGTTAAAATTAGGATGTCGGCACACTAGAAAGATTAGGTTAGAATGATAAGACAGCCTCCGTAGCCCAGTAGTTGGAGATTCCGGATTCGTAACCCGGCGAAAGCATTTATTTATGCGTTTTTCCCAAATATTTGTTTGTAGATCCATGGTTGTTCACTATGTATTTAAGTATCTGTATGTATCTATCTTTCTATAATATCGTTACTACTACCCACACCACAGGCCATATTTGGGCTTACCGTGTGACTGGGTCAAAATTCTTTTCGTTGTCTTGTTTCACAGCAGTCTGTCACGCTTTTAGTTGCTGTTTCGACTCAGTATATTAAAAAAATCCGTTGCATTTGTATTTCTTTTTCACGCTAGAGTTTAATTCATATCATAATATCAGTAATTGGAAACAAAACATCATCTCATACAAAAATCACAACTGTGTCACGTTTTTTAGGGACACAAAATTAGACAACGAAAAGAATTTTGACCCGACTAACAATAGTTATTTATTATACAAGGGGGCAAAGTTGTTGTTTAACTGTCGTGCCAATATTGAGACCTGAGCTAGCGAAAGATTCCAAAATTGAGCCACGAGCGTAGCGAGTGGTTCAAAAACTGGAATCTTGAGCATTGCGAAGGTCTCAAGGCACGAGAGTTGAACAAACTTTGCCGCCAAGTGTAATACAACTTTTTTCCCCTCACTATCGCGAGGAAATACGATTACAAATCTCATCCAAATGTAAATTAACTTAAAGAAACCATTTAAAACTCAATGTCGAAACGTATCGTAGAATAGAGTTACTTCAGGAACATAAATATAGCCAATGGCTTACAAAGTCACCCATGAGAACGACCAATTTAACATGTGAGCTCCGATTGCGCATGTTTACTACGGTCATACAGATCCACTTATACTAGGCAGTAGGGGGCTATAGGAATTAGAGCAATGTCAAATTACTTTATTCACAAGAGTGTAAAAAGCATTTTTACCCGCTCGTATTAAACGATAAACGAGCGCTTTACGAGCTAGTGTGGGGAAAATGTTGTTTGGCTGTCCCTGGATATTTATTTTTGTCTTATTTATTATAAGTTATTGTGCATTGTTACAAAGACACACAGTTTAAAAATTACGTTTACTAGCAACTCAATCAAACACCTACCGTTTATTATTGATATCCGTACCTATATATTATTATTATTATTTCATTATTGATATCGTATGTGGTCCACCCGCAGGGGGATATGGAACGTGCCCTTCATCACCAACTGTTACCTTATGAACATGGCTACCTTCCGGTCCGGCGCCGCGAAGACCGTGGACTACCACAAGGAGGGCGTAGACCCGGACATGGCCTTCTGCGCCAACCTCAGAGATCTGGTGCGTGACTTGTATCTTAACCCTTTATTCATAAACGATACTTAGCAAGCCGCTAAGTTTTGTTTATAGATGCCTTTCGGTCTTATGGACATTATGATAAGACCGATAGCGACAAACAATACTTAGCGGCTTGTTAACACGTTCGCCCCCGGTAGGTACTGTTTCACTATATCCAAATACTACACCGATCGAAATTTTCTTACTAGAATTCCTATGCCAGTGACACGTGTGACCGAAATTATTGTACCTACTCTTGTGCCGGCGACACAACACTTGTGTCAAAAATGATCGTATTTCGATGCGACTGGCACATGAGTAAGAACTTCATTTATGCTTGTGGCACTAGAGCACGGTAATTTTGATCACGTATGCGTGTCACTGGCATAGGAGTCAGATGTTTTTGATCACAGACGCTGTGTCACCGGCGTCGAGTTCATGTGTTAAGTTAGAAGAAGTTCATGAAAAAGGGGGTTAGACTTAAGGCTCGATTTCACTAGAAAGACTTTCTTCTGTGAAATGAGAGTACCTATATGAACTTAACCTCATAAAAGTTATGAACATTCGACAGGGCGTCTTCATGCACGTGAGCAACGAGTTGGAATTTGGGCACCTGATCAACCCGGAGAGCTTTGATACGACGCGTACGAACCCTGACGTTTACCAGGTCATGGACAACAAGCCCGATTGGGAGGCGCGCTACTTGCACCCGGACTATGTAGCCAACTTTGAAGAGGACAAGAAACCGGCCATGGTTAGTACATTGATCTTTTATATATATATTTGCATCAATTCCTGGACAATGTCCTCGGTGAACCTTCAAAAGATGCGTTATCACTCCCAAGAGCAAGGAGACAGCTAAGATGACGTCTTCGACACAACAAAAGTACCCCTTTCCGCATATCCATATAAGTTTCAATTTTTTATTATACATTTTGTTACCATCTAGCGTAACACATATCTGTTTACCTATGGGCCACGTTACGTAGATAAATATTAATTTTGTAGTAAATTTTAAAATATAAAGATCAGTATTATGTAGGTAATGTATCTAGTTAACTATATAAAAACAAAATACTAAAAAGTAATGCAATTATACAACAACATTAATTCGAAAAATGTCATTGGTTAATGGTTATATTCTGTGGTTTTACCTACTTATTTATTCATAGAAACGTGAATCCGTTTCATATAAGTATTCTGATATGCGTGAAAATGTAAGTATTCCGGAAACGGTTAAGGATTATTTGCACGAATCGTATAAGTATTATGTCAATGTTTGTATTGTTCGTAACCACTTTGAGTCTGTTTACATCGTTAAACTGCGATGTAAAAATAATACCCGCACCGTGATTCTCATAATCATTCTATTAACGCGCTCCTGCAGGCGTACCACATCTTATATAATGGTGCTGAGTAGACATATGCGCCGCTCCGCCGCCGCCGCCGATGAGATTGACCGGCGTGAAATTGGCGTGTCAAAAATGTTGATATATTTTTCAATTCTAATAATTTCTTCATTCCCAGTAAAAGAAAGGCTTATAATTAGAGTGCCACTTAAATTGACATAATCAGTTTAAAATGCATCATTAAACATATGCTTAAAACAATAATAACAACTCGTAAATTAAAATAATCCTGCAATTAATATTAACATAGGCTAACTCTGACATAGCGTAGAAAATACATATTGTTCGTGGGTTCACATTAGCCGATAAAATTAAGCCCTGGTTTTTCATGGTAAAGTAATATAAGTATAGTACATACTTGATGATTTGATGACGTTTAAGCCATATTTCTGAGTGGCAGCTTTGTTTCGAATTCAGTCGAGGTTACGCCGATCACGCCGCCACCGCCGGCCAAAAAATCATCGTTCGCCGCCGTGGACGATTTTTCGATCGGCACACAACTCATGTCGTGCTGAATAAACTATTCTTAATCTAATATGTTGATTTCTTTGTACATTCTTGATGGCTTTATTTTCGTTGTTTTACTGCTGTTTTAAGGCATAATAAGTAGCAATGTAACTAAAACGAAACTACCGGCATTAAATAAAATAATTTTGGTGTAAAAAATCCAATTAATAAAGGTAATTAATTAAATAGTTATTAAATTAAATTATTTTCGAATCCTAGCAACCGATAAACAAGCCTCTGAAGAAATTTTTTATCGATAATTATTCTGAACGACATATATTGTTATTAATATATTGCTTTAACTTATTATACGATACAAACAAGAAGTCCATAGGAGTTTTTCTCTACAGAGACCGTAGCCCTGGCCAATTTGGTGCGAGACTACCGATCCGCGGCGCAGTTGACATGACATGTGTCAAGATTATCAAATAATGTTTGTAAATATGAATTATGATAAAATATCAGATTTACGTGATGTGTTTTGTGTGATCCTCTAACTGAGCATGAACTCCGACCAGAAAAGTGCACGTGCAAAATAACCGAAATAAAATAATATTATGAAGTCACTAAATATTGCCTAAGGATCGCCCTAAGACTGAAACTCGTCGCTGAATATTTTATAGAATTTTGTATCCTTTACATTTTCCTGTTTTCTAGCTATTAGTGTATTTTTTAAGGTTTTAATAGTTATTATTAGTTAGAGTAGTACCTACTGGTAATCCACCTATTTTTAATTTAGGTTACATTAACATATATTTATATTAAGTCTTATGTATTCAGTGAACACCAACTCCTCGTCCGACGTTGCTCCACATCTAGCAGATAATCTAGTGCAGTGCCCCCATTGTCCCCTAGCACGCTATTTTAAAGGTCGACGAGGGATTAAATATACACATAAGTCGTGCCCATACCAGCCCCGCTAATGCCAATCCGCAACCCGCAACCCACACCACACACGTCCACGTACCACTCTCTGAAAAACTAAGTACACTCAAACAATCTACACCAATTTATAAAACGAATACCTCGCAGTGCACGGATACAGGTCGCTCAAAAACTGACTGAAGACATAACATCTGCTATTAGACTAAATACGCAAGAAGCTTGGGAGAATCTTCTCACATTTCCATATAGGGTCCTACATGTGAAGCAAGACCCACAGAGAGGTATTTCTTTAACTTCTCTAATTAAGAAGAACTGCCTCAACCCACACGACGTCAATGATTTGCCAAGCTCCTCCAGGAAACAAAATTTCTCCTTGATCCAGCATGTAGAAACGAAAATAGGAGAAGGAGATATCAAAGGAGCCGCCCGTATATTATTCTCAACCGATGCAATAGCCCCCAATACTGCTGAGACCCTTGCAGCCTTACGAAG
>JALPQI010020513.1:0-28186 GCA_025490895.1 Thaumatotibia leucotreta | reverse complement strand
GCCGTCAATACAAATTGTGAACAATTTCAATAAACCTTGTATTGACATAAATGTATAATTTCCGTTGTACGTCATCAAATTCTCCAAAATCCACGTATTATTAATCAAATCATTGTCAAAACCGTTAAAAAATTATAATAGTGCTAGAATAGAAAATTCTTTGCACGGTTCGATAGACATGACATTTATTCGTGGTTTAGGTTTACAACAATAGTTAGCCTGGTTCCTACACTAGGCAAAGCCTGTACTGCAGGTAACCAAAATTCGGAAAAGATACTTAAAGTAACCTATCAATATATATGAATGAATGAAAATTTGAGTAATTAGTATATATATATATATATATATATGTATGTGTAGGTGTCTATGCGTGTGTGTCTATACGTGTGTAGTAGAATTCGATTCAATTCAAATTGTTGGTGTAAATTGTTCGAAATTTCAATTGATGGTGACCTTATCAATCGTTCTGACAACATTAACGTTTTACCTTTTAGATTTTTTTAGAATCTTGCTATTTTTTGTACCAATGTGACATTTCAACCTTTAAGAGAAAAAAGCGTACATGTACCTATTCGGATCCGAAAATTTAGCAATTGCAACGTTTGTCTCTCAGGTAGCCACGGCGAAGGTATTTGATTATCAAGTAATCTGTGCACTCATTTACCTCCTATAGCAACATATTTCCTTCAGCGTTAAGAAAACCTTTGAACTGTTTCTGAAGAAAATACTTTTATATCTGCATTCTTGCATCGCCGGGGGATACTTTTACTGTAGGATTAAAAAGGAATTTATAATCGTGGAGCTTTAACAGAACTTTTATTAAACCTCTTTTTTCCCCGTTTGTTACTTTTAACTACTGCTAATGGAACCTTTCCCTGTAAATGAAAAATCAAGTGCATCGCAAATACAAGGGGAATTATGGAAAAAGCAACAGCGAAGTTTTTTCTTTGTTCTATGTTGATTTAGTTTGGCGTACGACGCTGGATCGCTGGTACCTAGTTAAGTAAAGAAAATAAACTACGTTATTAAACATTCTGAATATATTATAATATATATTCTCGTTTTTTGTAAGTATGAAAGATAGACATATTTATGCTAGTAAATACCAAATTTTGCACCAAATCAACTCCAAAAAAAATACTATACTTAAGTACTTCAAATAAAATCCGTGTATTGTATCTACTTTCGGTTTACACCACTATTTTTTATGTGCACCCTATCGGTAAATTGTTTAAATAATAGTTAGGTTAGGTTAGTCAACAAGCACCGCTCCACACTCAACAAGCACCGCCCGCGACGACGACTGCGCTGCGAGCGACACGGCTGCGAGAAGGTCTACGACGCTGCCTGGAAGGTTAGTCAACAGCACCGCTCCACGCTCAACAAGCACCGCCCGCGACGACGACTGCGCTGCGAGCGACACGGCTGCGAGAAGGTCTACGACGCTGCCTGGAAGGTTAGTCAACAGCACCGCTCCACACTCAACAAGCACCGCCCGCGACGACGACTGCGCTGCGAGCGACACGGCTGCGAGAAGGTCTACGACGCTGCCTGGAAGGTTAGTCAACAGCACCGCTCCACACTCAACAAGCACCGCCCGCGACGACGACTGCGCTGCGAGCGACACGGCTGCGAGAAGGTCTACGACGCTGCCTGGAAGGTTAGTCAACAGCACCGCTCCACACTCAACAAGCACCGCCCGCGACGACGACTGCGCTGCGAGCGACACGGCTGCGAGAAGGTCTACGACGCTGCCTGGAAGGTTAGTCAACAAGCACCGCTCCACGCTCAACAAGCACCGCCCGCGACGACGACTGCGCTGCGAGCGACACGGCTGCGAGAAGGTCTACGACGCTGCCTGGAAGGTTAGTCAACAGCACCGCTCCACGCTCAACAAGCACCGCCCGCGACGACGACTGCGCTGCGAGCGACACGGCTGCGAGAAGGTCTACGACGCTGCCTGGAAGGTTAGTCAACAGCACCGCTCCATGCTCAACAAGCACCGCCCGCGACGACGACTGCCCTGCGAGCGACACGGCTGCGAGAAGGTCTACGACGCTGCCTGGAAGGTTAGTCAACAGCACCGCTCCACGCTCAACAAGCACCGCCCGCGACGACGACTGCGCTGCGAGCGACACGGCTGCGAGAAGGTCTACGACGCTGCCTGGAAGGTTAGTCAACAAGCACCGCTCCACACTCAACAAGCACCGCCCGCGACGACGACTGCGCTGCGAGCGACACGGCTGCGAGAAGGTCTACGACGCTGCCTGGAAGGTTAGTCAACAAGCACCGCTCCACACTCAACAAGCACCGCCCGCGACGACGACTGCGCTGCGAGCGACACGGCTGCGAGAAGGTCTACGACGCTGCCTGGAAGGTTAGTCAACAAGCACCGCTCCACACTCAACAAGCACCGCCCGCGACGACGACTGCGCTGCGAGCGACACGGCTGCGAGAAGGTCTACGACGCTGCCTGGAAGGTTAGTCAACAAGCACCGCTCCACACTCAACAAGCACCGCCCGCGACGACGACTGCGCTGCGAGCGACACGGCTGCGAGAAGGTCTACGACGCTGCCTGGAAGGTTAGTCAACAAGCACCGCTCCACACTCAACAAGCACCGCCCGCGACGACGACTGCGCTGCGAGCGACACGGCTGCGAGAAGGTCTACGACGCTGCCTGGAAGGTTAGTCAACAAGCACCGCTCCACACTCAACAAGCACCGCCCGCGACGACGACTGCGCTGCGAGCGACACGGCTACTAACCTAACCTATATTATCATTCTTTTATAATTATTTTATAAATATGTATCATCATAGCGGAGTAGGTAAAATGAGATTTTTATGCTTAACTATTTATCAACATAAATACGAAAATGTAATACGAATAGGTAATTTATTTATACATTTACATAATACCCAATCGAATACCTACCCCGATACAGAATACCGGTATTGATTTTATAAAAATCGAAGCTAAATTACTGAAAAAAAAGGAATATACCGATAATTACTAAATATTTTATTCAGTTATTTCGATTAAAATAAATAGAAATGAACAATTTTTCTTTTTTCACTGTGTCGGTGTCTGCGGTCGCCGCGAGAGAATAAATGTCAGTAATAAATAATTGTAAGCTCCTTGAGAATATGTAAATTACAGAGTTCTCAAGAATAATAACATTAGTTGCTTTATGCGTTTCCGTAAATTCGGGTTACATTAGCGAATTTTTTTTTTAAATTATATTAGAAAATAATATTACATTTTCTAATTAAAATGTGATTCTACGACTTTTGTTAACATCGTTCTATAAATGTTTTTATTGACACTATTTGTATTTATACTATATCAATTTATAAGAGTTAGTAAATTTATATAATAATATAACCCTAGCAATATTTTTAATTTTAATACTTATATACCTACCAAATTGGGATCAATGAGTTTAAATAATGTTACCTTTTTTTCTTTTAAAAGAAAAGTACTAACCTTAACATCGAAGCTACTTTTTCTATTTTAAAAAAGTTTTTATTGTGCCTGTGCTATGTACGAAGTGGACATAATAGGCTACTTGACTCATATGGAATTTAGTGTAAAAAAACTATTATTCTCTGTAGTATTTATTGAAAAGATCAATATTTTTCGATCACGGTGTATTAAAAGTGTTTGATGGGTACAATACAATACAAAACTCTTTATTGCACACCTCACACGTAATAAAGAACAAAAAGTTCACAAAAACAAAAGAAATACAAAAAAAACAGAGGTCACAAAAGTCGGCCTTATCGCTAAAAAGCGATCTCTTCCAGACAACCTTTGGGTAGTGGAGACACGATTACAAAAATGTAGGTAGTAGGTGGTGCAGAAAAAGGAAAATATTTAAAAAGAATACCAACACACAAACGAAAATTCTAATAGACATACATAAATAAATGTAATCATATAAACATACATATACCAGCTACATATATAAATATAAGCATATCAAGTAGAGGAAAAAAACAGTGTCAATCATTAAAATTAAGGAAGAGACAGATAATATTCCTTGACGTTGGATTTAAAAGCGACTACAGCTATGCTATTCTCTTATTCACACATTCGACGCTGCGTTCGTCAACGAGCTCGACATCGAGACAGCCTTGTCTAAAATCCTAGCTGTTTTATTTGACATTAGGAATCGAGGCTGTGAGCGAAGTTGTGGTCGAGTTCGTCGCTGTTTTTCGTTAGAGAATACGAAGTTCATACATTAAACGTCAAACTCTCGACGCAGTGTAGTTCCAGCTCACGCCGCATTCGTCGCCGAGCACTAGTGTCGTTTAAAGTACATTAGTGAATACCATTTTTAGGCTCGACGCTGCCGCAGCACTGACGCAGCGCTGACAGCAAGGCGGTTTCCTTAGAGAATAACACTGCAGATTGCGCTTGTTTTATGTGTAAAGGGAGAGAGTTCCACAGTCTAACAGCCTGAAAAGTAAATGAACAATTGTAGAATTTGGAAGAGGAAGAAGGTACAGGGTACATATTTTTCATTGAAAAATTTGTTTTATTTTTATTAATTTCGTACTCTGAAAACGGTGTCGGCCATGATATGACGTCATAGGATCTTAAACTAACTTCTTGTCAAACCTTATACGAGTGAAATTCGCCATGGACATATAGGCATGTAGCGTTGACATAACGTAAGCGACATGTGAAATGTTTGTTTTCGGTTTGAGTGACGTCACACCACAGATAATCTAAGCATTAACATGGCTAGTATCGTTTTCGCGCGGTAACGAAAGTTTAAATTTTAAGTTATAATTTTGCGGTTTTCCAGGTCGTGAAAAAATATATTTATATTTTTTTCCCGTTAATCTGATATTGATTAATAATATACAACAAACTTTAAAAATGGGTCAAGTAGCCTATTATGTACTAGCCACCTAAAGGCAATTTTACAGGCTTGAATTGGCTTTACATTAAACCCAGTCCTTATTTTTATATATATTGTCAACTTGAACGTAATGCTAACAAAGTTTCTCAATATAATAATTTTGGGAATAACCAAATTATGCTTTAGTAATATATAAAGCTATTTTTGTATATCCTAATCCTATTTGAGGAATTTCGGTCTCGTCGGAAACGGGTTATTTATGCCCCGCCCCCGGGGCCCGCAGTACAATATTTACACGAACGCTCGAGTTACTCGCTCCGCACCGCATACAGACACATACAGTATGTACAGCAGTGTTATTCACTAAGGAAACCGCCTTGCTAACAGCGCTGTGTCAGCGCTGCGGCAGCGTCGAGCTTAAAAATGGTATTCACTAATGCACTTTAAACGACACTAGCGCTCGGCGACGAATGCGGCGTGAGGTGGAACTATACTGCGTCGAGACGAGAGTTACCGCCTACAGTTCGACGACGAGCTGTTCTACGTTAGTGAATACCGTTTTTCGCAGCGCTGCGCTCTACGTCGAAGTGAAGGCTGTCTCGTCGTCGAGCTCGTTGACAAACGCAGCGTCGAATGTGTGAATAAGAGAATAGCATAGCAGATGTTGTGCATACTACGTTCTCTTCGGCTTTTCACGAAAACGACCGAATTCATATTGCTGTCACAATTATTAACTAATTAATTCCAACATGAAAATGGTACGCTCTGGCCCATTTGACATGGCAGTTGAAATCTATAATAACATTCCTAAGCTGATACAAGCTGAAACAAACTTAAATAGATTTAAAATGCAATTGTCAGCCTCCGTAGCCTAGTTGGTAGTGACGAAGCAGGAGGTTCCGGGTTCGAATCCCAGCGAGGGCATTATTTGTGTATTTATTTATCACAAATATTTGTTCCTTGGTCATGGCTGTCTATGTAACTATTTAACTATCTGTATGTATCTATCTATTATATATATATATATATATATATCGTCGCCTAGTACCCACATCACAAGTCTTAATTTAGCTTAACGTGGGACAAGGTCGATTTGTGCAAAATGTTTCAAGATATTTATTTATTTATTTAATTAAAACGATATTTAATAAATAAAGCATATTATTGTACTCAAGAATTTTTAAGTGATAAATAATAGATATTCCTATTCCGTAACTATGTGTATGTTGCTGTACCCTTGCAGGGTTCACATTGAGACTGTGAATAGCTTAAGGCTGAGTTTCCACCAGAGATGTGCGAGGATGTGTTTCCATACAACTGACATCTATTAATGACTCGAGCGAGGTGTCATTTGTATGGAACAATATCCTCGCACATCTCTGGTGGAAACGCAGCCTAAAGACCCAATGTACACATGAAACGCAATAAAATACTTGTATTTGTAATTTCAGTATCCGTTGTATAGTAGCGTACCAAGACTTTGCAAGTATCGGTAACGTTAGGTTTTACTCGATACGTAAAACAGGCCATCGCGCTCCCTCTAATTTATGTCCGTGTGAGCGCGATAGAATGCATTACATATCGAACGTTTCCTTTCCTTTTCAACGCATGGTACGGTTAAAGAAGGTTAATTGAAACAAAAAGATAAATTCGGCCGTTTCCGTGAAAATAGACATTGTTCATTATTTAAGTTTGAAGTGACTACGAAGTAACAACAAAAAAAATAAGTAAAAAAAGTTTTAAGTTAAACGGTTTTTATTGCACCAAAAACTAGAAAATAAAAATTAGTTGTAACTAACCGTAGATGCTACTTTTTGTAGATTAGTCACGTGAAACTATTATCACTGTAGTCTTCCCACGTCGGATGCTGAAAGCCACGTTTAGCCTCTATGTCAGTGGATTAAGCGTATCCTAATCGGAAACTTTTACCAAACTGAAATAAAAACGTGGGGCGTACGCAATTGTGATTAAGTCACTATAGTTATTTAAGAACACACATAGAAATCAAGACAGCAATAGAGTAATAAGTTTTGTTCTGGCCTTGATAAAAGTTATTTACTTCTGAAGAAGTGTTGGAACAGATGAATTAAAGCTACAATTACATATTTTGAACTTGTACGTTTCTTCATAATAACGCCCCACGTTTTTATTTTAGTTTGGTAAAAGTTTCCGATTAGGATACGCTTAATCCACTGACATAGAGGCTAAACGTGGCTTTCAGCATCCGACGTGGGAAGACTACAGTGATAATAGTTTCACGTGACTAATCTACAAAAAGTAGCATCTACGGTTAGTTACAACTAATTTTTATTTTCTAGTTTTTGGTGCAATAAAAACCGTTTAACTTAAAACTTTTTTTACTTATTTTATTTTCAAGTTTTTAGTGCAACTTATTCTAGATCAAAGGATGTTGTTTGTAATATGCAATACAATTGGGCATGCTAGCGTTTAACTCTCGCGCTTTAATCACGACACAAACATGTGTAATATTTTATGTGTAAGGAGAGGGAAATTGGTGCTGAATAGATATTTTTTGAAATCCGACACTAAAAAAATGTCAGCTTGAATGCCCGAAGTGTCTCAACTGGACGTATTATTCATACAATACCTTAGATAACAGAGATCTGACAATAAGGAATATATCAATCAATTTGGTTTATTGAGAAAATCAAGTTTAAAGCGAGGCCCGACGGCTCGCCCTACGCGATCAACTCACGCCATCACTCTATCAGCTGGAGGGCCGAAGGCCCGACGGCTCGCCCTACGCGATCCACTCATGCTGTCACTCTATCAGCTGGAGGGCCGAAGGTCCGACGGGTCGCCCTACGCTACGCGATCCACGCACGCTGTCACACTATCAGCTGGAGGGCCGCAGGCCCGACGGCTCACCCTACGCGCTCCACTCACGCTGTCACTCTATCAGCTGGAGGGCCGCAGGCCCAACGGCTCGCCCAACGCGGTCCACTCACGCTGTCACTCTATCAGCTGGAGGGCCGCAGGCCCGACGGGTCACCCTACGCTACGCGATCCACTCACGCTGTCACTCTATCAGCTGGAGGGCCGCAGGCCCGACGGGTCGCCCTACGCTACGCGATTCACTCACGCTGTCAGTTTATCGGCCAGAGGGCCGCAGGCCCGACGGCTCGCCCTACGCGGTCCACTCACGCTGATGTCACTCTATCAGCTGGAGGGCCGAGGGCCCGACGGCTCGCCCTACGCGATCCACTCACGCTGTCACTCTATTAGCTGGAGGGCCGAAGGTCCGACAAGTCGCCCTACGCTTCGCGATCCACTCACGCTGTCACACTATCAGCTGGAGGGCTGCAGGCCCGACGGCTCGCCCTACGCGGTCCACTGACGCTGTCACTCTATCAGCTGGAGGGCCGCAGGGCCGACAGCTCACCCTACGCGATTCACTCACGCTGCCACTCTATCAGCTGGAGGGCCGCAGGCCCGACTAGTCACCCTACGCTATGCAATCCACTCACGCTGTCACTCTATCAGCTGGAGGGCTGCAGGCCCGACGGGTCGCCCTACGCTACGCGATCCACTCACGCTGTCACTCTATTAGCTGGAGGGCCGTAGGCCCGACGGGTCGCCCTACGCTACGCACTCCACTCACGCTGTCACTCTATCAGCTGGAGGGCCGCAATCCCGACGGGTCGCCCTACGCTACGCGATCCATTCACGCGGTTAGTCTATCAGCCGAAGGGCCGCAGGCCCGACATAGCTGGCAGTGACAAGTGTCTCAGCAGCATCAGGTTTGAGAAGTTGGAAGTCAGTATTAAATCCGCCTGTATCTTTTCGTCCAATATTCCGCAGGGTTTGAAGACGAAAGTCTTTGATCAGTGTATGTTGCCAGTGATGACCTACGGTACTAAACCGTGCTCGCTTACAATGGGCCTTATAAGAATGCTCAATGTCACCCAAAGGGCAAAGGAGAGGGCTATGCTAGGAGTCTCTCTGCGATATCGGATTAGAAATGAGACCATCCGCAGCAGAACCAAAATAACCGATATAGCTCTTCGAATCGCTAAACTGAAGTGGCATTGGGCGGGGCTCGTCGCGCGTGGAACCGATGGCCATTGGGGCGGTAAGTTTTTCGAGTGGTGGTCACGTACCGGAAGGCGCAGCGTGGGTAGGCCCCCCACAAGGTAGACTCATGACCTGATGAAGGTCACTGGATGCGGGTGGCACAGGGCCGGTCCTTGTGGCAATCTTTGGGGGAGGCCTATATTCACCAGTGAACGTCTTTCGGCTGATATGATGATGATTATGATAATGAAATCCGTATGTTTCCACCAAATGTCTAAAGCAGTACCTCAAAATCTACAGATCACTAAACCTAGCGGTTGTGGCAGGCAGTAACACTGGAGTATCAGATCTGAGGAGTTGGACGTTAGTATTAAATTCGCATGTTTCTACTTAATATCTGAAGAACTTCTTTAAAATCATAATCGATAAAAGATAAACCTTGCGGTTATTGTGGGCAGTACTGCAGCATCAGGAGCAAAGAATATAATACTCTAAAGAGAAGAACGATAACTCCTTATTAAAATTAAGCCTCTTCGCAAAAGTTCGTTTATACTACTAGCGACACAGTCCTAGCGCAGTACTAATTTTGACAACTAGTTTAGCGCAGCTGTAGTAACTCTGTCTGTGAAGCGGATGATCCAGGTTCGAATCCCAGCAAGGGAATATTTATTTGTATTTTTCTTTAGATTTTTAATATTTATTCGAGTTTACAGTTCATTTCCACCCAAAATCCCAATCTGCATTCCCAAAAAAGTACCTATGAGAAAAATATGTCATGTAAAATGAATAAAAATAAGAAACAATGTTCTCGTCGAAAAGAACTTATGATTTGTGATTCTGAGCTGAATTGGTGGAAACAGTATGATTAACCGAAATGTATTTTCTAAGAAAATGCTCTATATGGAAGTTGTTCCAGAGGTATATTTATGAATCATCTAAGAGTAGATATTTGCGCACATAAGGCCATAGAGTATTTTCATTAGATTTTATGTAAATTCAAGTAAGGCAGTGAAAAAATAATCCTTAACTGTGCTATACTTGTGATAACATATAATTATATTGTATGAAATTAAATGCAGCATTATGTTAAAATTACTTATTTATTTAGTGCACACCTTCTATAAATATTCTATCTGTAATATAATTTATTAACTTATCTTATTCTAAATATTAGATGTCATATACCAAAGAAAAACGACCAAGATCACCTAACGCCCGAGGGGTACAAGCATAAGCCGCGAAAGCTGAGTACGTGGTTCCGTTCGGTCCCCACCTCGGGCGTTAGGTGATCTTGGTCGTTTTTCTTTGGTATATGACATCTAATATTTATAATTTATATAGTATTAAATAGTGTGACTACTGGGGAAAAATAAAAAAGTACAAATCAAAATAATTTGCTTCGTATTTTCACAATACGTTCAACTTATGTTATAATAATAAAAATGATTATATTTTCATTTGTACGCTTAGTAATGCGAAATATAGAATAATATGACATAGAATGAGAAACTCACAATGAACATTTTAAATTAGATTTTTATACAATTTCAAATATCGTTATCACAAATTGTAGGCAATTAATTACCTAATAAATAAGTATCATCTAGCTCTCTAATTTTTCTCTAGTTTATTCAATTGCACCCTTTAAACAACATAGTGCACACATCTGAAACATGAACCCTGATGGGCGCAGCACATATTAAGTTATTTTTATTGTACAACAGTGTTAATTAGTGACATTCTTAAATAATTAATTTATTAATTCAAATTTACATAGTAAATTGTATTATACCTATGCTCACTTACTTTAGAAGAATCACAGTAACAAGGAACATTATTAACATAACTAAGATATAGGTGAAAAGGTTAAGAAAAGCTCCTGTTGTATGAGGTTGTAATACTTGTAATCTATCCATATAGGCATTTATTTTGTTTGTGTTCGCATTTTAAACATGACGTATTGTCTATTTGGATAGATCACTACTACATACAACAGGGGCCCATTTCTCGAAAGCTTGTAACTTGTAATACAAGTGGAAGTTTCTTTTTGACACTATAATTTAAATAAGGACTTCCGCTTTTATGTGACTTGTATGTAGGTGACTTACTTGAGTTAAGCTATATTTTTCACTTATATTAAACTGAAAGTCCTTCGCTACGTTCAGGATTCAATGTCGCGCCCGAGACATAAAACAGTGCTTTATCCCCTTGGTGTGTAATCTACTATTCTAGTAACCAAAGTAGTCAAACTGTTCGATACACCAACCTATAAAGTATTAGGCAGAAACGAGATTATGTGTATCAGCTCGCTTTTAGAAGATGAAGATTCGCTCCCATTTCCTATAACATTTTAAAGCTTGATCACGTACTCATTCCTTGATATCTGTGCCTTGGGGCCCCACAAACCTAAAGTTTTGACATCAATAGTTACAATGATGTTATTCTTGTGTCTTCTTGTCCAGTTGTGGGTTGAAATTGAGATGTTGCCCTGTTGCCATTGATAGTCATTTCGTCCTAAACTAATGAGATTATTATGCTGTCGTCGTCGGTAAATGTTTCAGCCATTGACTTCAATCCAGCAAAGACCTGCTTGTTGGTTCCTAGCTTAATGGGTACGATTTTCAGTATTTTATTTCACGTTGTCGGGCATGGCAATGAAAAAATATTTGTTAGGAAACGATAACAAGATGGTGATTTCTTCTATAATGTTAAGGTCAGTATTTATTGGTCTAAATTATATCTTCTGCCTTGTTGGTTGGTTCTTCGGTAATTATAATTAATAAGTTGGCTCTCGAGTAATAAAGTGAACGAGTGATTTAAATTCAACTCAAATAAACATTTCACACTCTCATCATAACTTTTTTTTAAATTTTGTTTATCTAACTTGAATTTTTTTTCTTTAACCTTCTTTTGTAAAAAATATGAAAATGTTGCTGTGTTTCGGAACTTTCGGAGTGCTGGCTTAGTTTATTTTTGTTAATATGTCTTCAAATTATTTTTCTTTTTTGTTTCGTTGGTCTGGTGTTTTCGTTATTCCTGAATCCTGAAAACAAATGGAAATACACTAATCATTTATTGTACTAAATACGTTCTCATAGGCCAATATGAAAAACCGGCCAATTCCGCAGTAATTCAAAAATGGCTGGGCCGATCTGTGCAAAATAAAATATTATGTAGTTTAATTTTAAAGTATTTATGATTTTTTTCATATTTTTCTGATCCACCGATGAAAACTTAGAGTTGTGAACATTTTTTTTTATCTGAATTTATTCCCGAAAATGTAGACGTTAAAAAAACATTTTGGGACTCTTATTCTTTTAAAAAAAAATCTATATAACGATACCCCATACTACAAGATTACAGCAAAATAAAATAAATCATCCCCACTTTCCGTCCCGTACACGTAACCGTGCCTGATTTTTTTTATATATTTTATTCTACCACTTTATCAGCGTGATTAGTATGTACCTATCATCATTATATCATGTTTGGCCACCTTATACGATATGACGCTTTGATAAAAAACATAATAGAAGGAAGGATTAAAGGGAAGCGAGGAAGAAGCTAGAAGAAGTTGCATGAAACAAATAGAAGAGAAAGTAGACGTCGTGTCGTACAAGGAAGTCAAGGAGGCGGCTTTGGACAGAGTTAGATGGAGACAGCTACATTCATCAGTTACGCCGACAAGAGTTTGACTCTTAAATTTATAATGTACAGTGGCGTTCAAAATTGCATGGACGATTTATGAACTAATTAATTCATAAACTGTCCATGCAATTTTGAACCCGACTGTACCTATACCTGTACCTACCGTATTGCTAATTTCTAGTAGGACTAACGGCCAAATGAGTTATGCTGCGGACATCACAGACAGACGGACATGGCGAAACTAATTAGGGTTGCTAGTGTTGCTAGTTTGCTACAAATTTGTTGGATTTTTTATACTATGATTATAATTTATAGTTATGATATTTGTGCTATAATATGTTCCCCATATCTTTCCCGTATCAAAGTGTTAATAAATATTCTTTTATAGAAGATTGTTAATGGGCAGCAGCATACTGTATACACTACTACGATCGCCAAACCGCTTGTGCAGCGTGGCGACGAGCATTTACCTCCTAATGCGCTGATAGGCATAGTTAATAGAAGCCTACGTCCAGCAGTGGACTGAGAGAGGCTGATGACGCGACGCCAATAAAATTATGATTAACATACCATCAATGCGGACGATCCTATGGCACTTATATAAGTGCATTCAGACTAAAAGAGCATTCGCTATTCTAACCCCCTACTCTACGAAATTCGATCGTTACGCGAAACGTGATTCGTTGATTTCGTAGAGTGGGGGATACAATAGCGAATGCTCGTTTGGTCTGAATGCACCTTTATATAAGTGCCAAAGGATCGTCCGCATTGAGGTGGAATGCACCTTTACAAGCAGTGTTCCTTCGCCCACTAGTTCGACGGGGACTGTTGAGCATCCAGCTACTAGACAATCCATCTGAGACGACTTGCCCTGAAATCGAATTAAAGAGTATTATCCCATCATAAAATTCATAATTCATAATTGTCATAAGCTAGGGCGCGTGGTGAAGGCAGTAAGAATACGTTTCTGACCATCCCAAGTGTTCCTGTGGTTGTCTCGTACACTTTGACTATGGTGGAGGTAAGTAATACGATAGCCAACCCGCATGCCAAACATGGCGATTACGGCAAAACCCCTCTTATGAATAATACGGCAGTGGTCATTGTGGCAGTCTTTGGGAGAGGCCTGTGTCCAGCAGTGTAGTGTGTCTTTCGGCTCTTCTTGCTGATGATAACTATCATAAACTTTCAATTCACTCTCCAAATTACAAATATTTATTTTGTTTCGAATAGGTTTTCAGCTATGATAAAACTTAGGCTAAGTACTGTTTGTTTAATTTGAGTTACTTGTACATAGTAGTTGTATTTGGTAGTATTAGGAAGATAGTTACTCGTAAATACTACGAGTACTACGAGGATTTCTTAATCGACTACAGTATGGGGATCCTCAAAAAGGAGTTTAATAGGGTTTTAAAGGGTCGGCAACGCACGAGTGGATCCTCTGGATTTGCAGGTGTCTATAGGTTACTGTAGCTTCTTACTATGAGCTATGCTTGTTTGTGGTATAAAAAGTTCTAAATAAGTATGTATGTATAGCGCCGTTTACATTCATAAAGTATTATTGCTAAAGGGGCTAAGTTGAATTGTCTGACATCGTCCAGTGTACCTGAATATTTATTTATTTAATACCTAGTAGAAGTGGTCCGATACAGTTTTCAGTATTTTTGATTCCTATTTGGAAGGAAGTCATAATATAATTGAAGGAATGTACATATGTGTGCAATAAATGATTTGATTTGATTTAAAACGAAAAAATAATATTGTTGTGTCGTTACGATAGCAAGAGAGATATCTAAATAATCACAAAATTTGCATCATACGTGTGAGAACTATGTTCTGGAACTCACACATGTCATAAATTGTATTGCGACTAAAAAAGCGCCTGTTGCAAATTGGTCGGCGAAAAATTGACTTGTATTTTTGCCAACCAATTTGAAACAGGCGCTTTTTTACTCGCAATACACACATATAATATTATGAAACGTGTGATTAAAATATTATTAATTGGTTTATGACTTTTATGAGGTACAGTATTGATACATGGTCTAGAACACGCGTATTTGGTGCTTTTATGACCATTCCTGATGGTCACAAATTGTAAACTTATAAGTTATAAGTCTAAACTTACCGTCAATTTGAATGGTTCAGCCGCAGCACTACTTGGTCTTATCACAGGTTCTACTTTCTCTATCAGGTTTACTTGGTTTTTTGAACATTCAGCTACCATATCCTATGAGAGGTTGATCTGAACAAAATATAATGATATGTAGACCATTTCAAATAATCTAACAGTTAAAGTATTCTAATAAATTAATACCTTATACCGCAACAGTATTCAAAAACGTAACATGGTCTACCTTACATCATACGTACCAATTGTCAGTAGAATCTAAAAAAAGTAAATAAACCTAAAAACTTGCATTATTCCATAATCACGCAATTTTACAACACAATCTTGTTTTATTACGAACTTAAAATCTTAAACCTTGAGTTCACTTAATATATTTTTAGTTAAATTATTGATATTTATTAGTATTAACGTAAAAATATATATGTATACCTGCTAAGCTAACGTGTTTCACGATAGTGTCCAAGATGTCAAATGATATGAAAATATTTGTTTACTTTTTTTTACATTCTACTGACAATTCATTATTTACTTTAATTTTAGGATAGGTATGGTTGAGATTAGTTAAGATAAGTTGTACCCATTGTAATATAGCAATTTTTACTAATATTTAAATAAAACTGATAATTGCCATAATTGGTAAATTGGTATATAAACCTTGGTCCTAAGTTGGTACTTGTAAGTGCCCGGAAATCTACTTTCATGGACTTGATAATGATCAATTTAATTTCTAATAATCAATTTAACTAAACATGGATGTAGCTGAAATATTAACTATTAGTAATACCTGTTGTACTATGGAAGATACTGATCATTTGGATCATTTGGAATGTATTGATGTCAAATCCTGGAACTGCATGTTTGGTCAGACGTGTTCTATAAATATCCCAGTAGTAAGAATCTTGAAAATGTCTGCCACAAAGAACTTTGCACTGTCCATGCAGGGCATTCAGAGATGTTAATGAAGACCAGTATTCTTCAGGCAACCAAGGTATAGCCGAAGCCGACGCTATCTAAAAAAATAAGCAAACCCACTAGGAAATCACAAGTGTTGCATAATAGAGATAAAAATAATGAATATAAAGGCAAGCATCATTACCATTCAAAGGTCTGGTGCGGTGCATGTGAATGCTGGATGTCAATTTGTCACTATTCTTGGGATTAGCACAGGAGTCATATTCTTTCTGTGAATGGCGCCAGAGCACAATATATGCTACGTGGCTGACGCGAGTGGCAACTGAACTTGGAAATCAAAAATACAGCGCGCATGTGATAAGTAACCCGGATCCGGAGCTTGCTTGTTCAATTACTCGGTGCCGGTATCTGTTGTTCTCCGCTAATTGTTGTTGTTCGGTTGTATGGTATGACGGTTCCATTTCCACTTCATTTCATGCGTCAATATTCCGGGAGGCGTACACGTAACCATCTCCTTAATAATATAAGTAGTTTGCATCTGAATATAGTCGCACCATGCGTACACCTAAATGGCTGCAGAATCTCGGAAGGCAAAGGGCTGGAAATATGCTTCCTTAGAGCCGGACTACATATTTTACATTGGCAATGGAAATGGCAAGCTATTAGATTAATTTCAAGTAAGGTCACTTTAATTTTAAAGGTGCGAAATTATCAAAATACCGATTTATAAATTTCATATTGACAAGCATATTGACGGTCAATGTGTCAATACACATTGACCGTCAATCATTGACGTCAAATTTGATGTGTCAGACAGTTTAGAGCAGAGTTGCTGTACTTTAAAAATCCTATTTGAATTGTTGGTAACTTTGGTATGAAATACCAACCCACACATTGACAAATTAAAAAGAATCTCGTATGCCCATAGTAGTTGATAGGCCTTGATCAGGAGTGAGGAGTTGGAAGTCAAGATCAGGCTGTTAGTATTTAATTATGCCAAACATGTTATACTTTCATTTTCACGTGTCTAACACTGTCGGTTAAGGTAAGCAGTACGTCTGCAGCATCAGGCTTTGAGGGTACAAGGATACAAATATTATAATATTGCATTGTCATGGGGACTTGACACGAGTTCCAAATTTCATTAATTTTGGTGCAGTAGAAGTGGTCGAAAAATTGATCACAAGATTTGAAGCATCGACGACAGTTGATACGCGGTGAAGTTAATAAAAACCGTTTAATAACAAGGTTTCCGTGGCCTATTTGGCACTAGCCCACTGGGCTCCAGGGAGTTTACCATGATCTATTAAATGCAATAGGTACGTTTTTGGTCGAGCGAGTGCCATTAGTTTATTTTTAGTAGGCTATTAAATTGTATGTAGTAGTTTTACCACATGTAGTTATCTTAACTTCCTTAGTCCGTCATTATTTATCTTATCATGTACATACAGATGTAGTGCAAAATCCTTTCTCTTCGGCTTTTCACGGAAACATCCGAATTCATATTTCTTGACAGGGAGATTAATTCGGGCGTTTCCGTGAAAAGCCGAAGAGATAGGATTTTGCACTACATCTGTACTTGAATTTTGTTGTTAACACTTAAATTGGCAAATATCAAAAATAATCGTGCGTTCTAGCCTCCTCGCCATTGTATAGAGCAGAAAATTCTGTCTTAAAAAAATACAAAAAGTGGGTCGAAGACTATGTGCATTGTGACATACATTGCCAAATTAAGGGTATTTTTAATTTTATTTGACCGTTATAAAGAACTCTAGAACGTATAATGTCAAAACGTAATGTGCCTACGGTTCTTGTGTTCCATGTACTAGTTTACTTTAGTCCTAAGAAATCTCCAGTCGCCAGCCCTCGGGAGATGACCTCAGGTTAATTAACACCTGTCCAACTCACCCTCCCTGGCAAAACTGGCTTATCTGAATTCGATAAAGTAGTCTTGAGCCTTGAGTCTTGTTCTCGAGGAGTAAGTTACATAATTGCCTGTTTTTTACGTATAATGTTCAGCGCCATGACTATGTGACTCGACAAGCTTTATATTCTATTCCTATGTAATTAGGTGTAAACAAAATAACTTGGGGATTACTAATTACTACCTACCTCTTCCGTCTTCTTGCCGTGTGGTGACGGCAGTAAGAATACATTTGTCACTACACCAACTCTTCCCGCGGGTGTCGTAAGAGCCGACTAAGGGATTGAAGTGTTACAAATAATTCCTGACAGAAGATTGATGATGGGCAGCAGCGTCATCATAGTGGACACATTGCTGCGATCGCCAATCCGCTTGCCGACGTGGCGGTTATGGGCATTCGTCTCTTACCTTCAATGCGTTTATACGCATAGTTAATAGGAGAGGCCTACGTCCAGCTGTGGACTGAGATAGGCTGATGACGTGACCTACCTCTTAAAAACATTCTGTTGTATTTACGCCGTAATATTGTTTAACTTTCCTTCGCTACGATACGCGACTTATTGGCAATAATTGGACGTAGTTCTGCAAAAAGGAACCAAGCCAGACGAATTTGTCATTCTAATTAACACTTAAATCAAAACAACCAAATCAATCTTTATAAAATAAGTAAAAACAGTTTTAATTTAAACGGCTTTTATTGCACCAAAAACTAGAAAATAAAAATTAGTTGTAACTAACCGTAGATGCTACTTTCTGTAGATTAGTCACGTGAAACTATTATCACTGTAGTCTTCCCAAGTTGGATGCTGAAAGCCACGTTTAGCCTCTATGTCAGTGGATTAAGCGTTAATCGGAAACTTTTACCAAACTGAAATAAAAACGTGGGGCGTATGCAATTGTGATTAAATTACTGTAGTTATTTAAGAACAAACATAGAAATCAAGACCGCAGTAGTGTAATAAGTTTTGTTCTGGCTTTGATAAAAGTTATTCACCTCTGTAGAAGTGTCGGAACAAAAGGATGATTTATTGCAAAATTAAAGCTACAATTTCATATTTTGAACTTGTATGTTTCTTTATAATAACGCCCCACGTTTTTATTTTAGTTTGGTAAAAGTTTCCGATTAAGTAACGCTTAATCCACTGACATAGAGGCTAAACGTGGCTTTCAGCATCCAACTTGGGAAGACTACAGTGATAATAGTTTCACGTGACTAATCTACAGAAAGTAGCATCTACGGTTAGTTACAACTAATTTTTATTTTCTAGTTTTTGGTGCGATAAAAACCGTTTAAATTAAAACTGTTTTTACTTATTTTATTTTCAAGTTTTTAGTGCAATTGTAAAGTTAATTTCCGATACTATATCTACTTATTCTAGATCAAAGATGTTGTTTGTAATATGCAATACAATTATGCATGCTAGCGTTTAACTCTCGCGCTTGAATCACGACACATATGTTAACGTAATGGACATGATTTTATGTGAAACGAGAGGGGAATCCCTGCTGAATAGATATTTTTAGAAATCCGACACTAAAAAAATGTCAGCTTGAATGCCCGAAGTGTCTCAAATGGACATGTTATTCAAACAATACCTTAGATAACAAGAGATCTGACAATAAGGAATGTATCAATCAATTTGGTTTATTGACAAAATCAAGGTTAAATTTTTATATTGAACACATTATATTGAACAAATATATTGAAATATATATATTGAACAAATACAAGTCGAATTTCGAGACTATAAAATATAAACTCATACTGTCAGTCGACCAACTGGAGGACCGCAGGTCTGACGAAATCCGACGCTAACCGAGGGCCCAAAGGGTCAATCCATGCAGTCTATCAACCGGAGAGCCATAGGCTCGACGACACTATGGCACGCACTGCGTGAACCAGAGGGACTCGCACTCTCTGTCTATCAACCGGACGGCCGCAAGCCCGACGGCACGCCCTACGCGAACCCGAGGGATATACTCATACTCTCAGTCTTATCAACCTGATGACTGCAGGTCCAGCGGCATGTCCTACGCGAGTCATTCACGCTGTGAGTCTATCAGCTGGAGGGCCGCAGGCCCGACGGCTCGCCTTGCGCGATCCACTCACGCTGTGAGTCTATCAGCTGAAGGGCCGCAGGCCCGACAGCCCGCCCTACGCGAACCACTCACGCTGTCACTCTATCAGCTGGAGGGCCGCAGGCCCGACGGCTCGCCCTACGCGAACCACTCACGCTGTGAGTATATCAGCCAAAGGGCCGCAGGCCCAACGGCTCGCCCTACGCGATCCACTCACGCTGTCACTCTATCAGCTGGAGGGCCGCAGGCCCGACGGCTCGCCCTACGCGAACCACTCACGCTGTCACTCTATCAACTGGAGGGCCGCAGGCCCGACGGCTCGCCCTACGCGATCCACTCACGCTGCCAGTCTAGCTCGCCCTACGCGATCCACTCACGCTGTAACTATATCGACTGGAGGGCCGCAGGACCGACGGCTCGCCCTACGCGAACCACTCACGCTGTCACTTTATCAGCTGGAGGGCCGCAGGCCCGACGGCTCGCTCTAAGCGAACCATTCACGCGGTCACTCTATCAGCTGGAGGGCCGCAGGCCCGATGGCTCGCCCTACGCGATCCACTCACGCTGTGAGTCTATCAGCTGGAGGGCCGCAGGCCCGACGCCTCACCCTACGCGACCCACTCACGCTGACACTATATCAGCTGGAGGGCCGCAGGCCCGACAGCTCACCCTACGCGATCCACTCACGTTGTCACTATATCAGCTGGAGGGCCGCAGGCCCGACGGCTCACCCTACGCGATCCACTCACGCTGCCACTATATCAGCTGGAGGGCTGCAGGCCTCATAAGAAGCCTCAATGTCACCCAAAGGGCAATGGAGAGGGCTATGCTAGGAGTCTCTCTGCGACCGGAAGGCGCAGCGTGGGTAGTCCCACAAGGTGGACTCATGACCTGGTGAAGGTCGCTGGATGCAGGTGGCGCAGGGCCGGTCATTGTGGCAATCTTTGGAGGAGGCCTATATTCACCAGTGAACGTCTTTCGGCTGATATGATGATGATGATGATGATGATGATAATGAAATCCGTATGTTTCTACCAAATATCTAAAGCAGTACTTCAAAATCTGCATAACGCTAAACCTAGCGGTTGTGGCAGGCAGTAACACTGGAGTATCAGATTTGAGGAGTTGGACGTTAGTATTAAATTCGCATGTATCTACTTAAGTAATATCTAAAGAACTTCTTTAAAATCAAGATATCGATAAAAGATAAACCTTGCGGTTATTGTAGGCAGTACTCCAGCATCAGGAGTGAGGAGTTGGAAGTCAAGATCAGGCTGTTAGTATTTGATTATGCCAAACATACTATACATTCATTTTCACGTGTCTAACACACTTGGTTAAGGCAAGCAGTACGTCTGCAGCATCAGGCTTTGAGGATACAAGGATACAAATATTATAATATTGCATTGTCATGGGAACTTGATAAGAGTTCCAAATTTCATTGATTTTGGTGCAGTAGAAGTGGTCAAAAAGTCGATCACAAGATTTGAAGCATCGACGACAGTTGATACGCGGTGAAGTTAATAAAAACCGTTTAAAAATGACAAATTCGTGTGGATTGGTTCCTTTTTGCAGAATTACGTCCAATTTTAGTCTTATTTTTATGCACTCACTGGCCGATAATAAAAGCAATGCAGCACATATATTGCATTCCTAGGAACCAAGTCTATCCACGTTTCGGGTGAAGTATGCTCCCACCGGGAGCGGCAGGCGAAATTGGGGCAGATCCAAATTTAATAAGCCGGCGACCTGCCAAGGAGAGCAAATTTCATTAAAAATTTTATTTCGCTCTCCTCGACTTCCGTTTGCGTTGCCACTCGTCGGGATTTAGGAAGTTCGTTTTGATGAGCTTAATGTTAACTTAATAGCGCTTGCTTTGATCTATGATACATTTTTAAAACAAAATGACAATATCTCTGCGATTATTTTAATTGGGATCATGTCTCGGACATACGTTCTGAAGGTTATAAACATTTGACAATCAAAACGAATAAATTACTTATCCCCTCATTCATAAACTCTCATAACTTAACAAGCCGCTCAGTATTTTGTCCCTTTCGGTCTTATACACATATTGATAACACTGAAAGGGATAAACAATATTGCGGCTTGCTAAGTTAGGAGACATTTTATGAATAAGGGGTTAGTGCTTGTCTTGAAATTATCGAATGAAGTAAGTATATAAGAAGGTTTATAACTTTATACAGTGGGCGTAACAAAGATTAGATTAGAGTTATTGGTAATTCGTCCAAAAGGAAATCGTTCGTTAAATTCGTTAATTCAACGTTTTATTTTAACCATAATGTGTCCCAAAAATGACGCAAGATTTAAATAAACTAATGAAAAAGCATACTTTTTTTGACCAATTCAATTTTTTTCCTGACACACAAAGTACACAGAACAGGATTAAGTATTATGATATGATTGCAAATCGCCCAGCAGCCCTGGTCTCCTCGACGAAAAACGGTTTTGACCCCATTTTCTGACCGTTTTTCGGTTATTTCAGTGAATCCCAAACATTGCGATTTAACATAATTGTTTCTTTTTTATGGGGTTATAGTCAATGAAATTTTCACAATGTAGAAAATTTCAACAAAGTAGTGCTATGTTACAGCAAAGCCCTCGAAGTAATTTCTCAGCATGCTTTATCATACTAAACCCTATTATTTGTACTTTATGATTAAATCAAGAAATAAGAAAGTCAAACAAGAAATAAGTTTTTTCGATTTCAAATCTTGCGTTATTTTTGGGAAAACCTTTAGAAAAGGTAGAAGAAAGATTTTAGACCGACAATGCCGCCAAAATAATATCGTCGCTGTGCCTACAAAAGTCGCTATGTGCTTTTTTTAGATTTTTGGATTTTAACGCCATTTTGAACCTAATTTCAATATCTATACGCTCCAAAAAGAGTGGTAAGGCTATCTTTAATAGTTCAGGATTTATGAATTTTAGCTCCATATATTGAAATCTCTTACTAAAAACAGTAAGTGCAAAAATCACATGACTGTTTTATATTACTATGAGTGACATTTTACAATGGGGCCTGTTATGTGGTTTTAGGCACATAGCGGGATTTTTTATAAATTATTTAAGAACAAATATGGCCCGATATGTGCTTTTCCGCACATAGCGATACATCGCGTTCGTGGACTATGCTTTAGACAAAGTCTTACGACACTTGGCGAAATTTTCCTATGACTATTATTACTGAAACATGTTTTTTTTATATTATTGAAGAACCATATTTTTCATAAATGAAAATGAATTTATTTGAAGAACAATAAGTAAGTAAATAATTTTATTTGAAGAAATGAAAATTTTGTAACTAGTTATTTTAACCAAGTTAAAATAAGACACATAGAGCCTTTGGACGACTGAAACAAAAACGGCTATGTGACATATTATTGGTAATATTAATTTTTCTCGGTAAAAAACTGAGATTTATATTTAGAAAAGACATTAAAATACGTGAAAACGAACATATTTTTCAATATAAAATATTGGCCTACTTTGAGTGAACAAGATTCAAAATAAACTGTTTTTTGTGTCTCCTGTAAAGTAGCAATAAAACACATAGCGACTTTTGTAGGAACAGCGACGATATATAACTCTATAACAATATTGTGATACTTTTTTCTAATCAGAACATGCTACTGAGTTCGTCTTGTATGTTCATGGAGTCCGGATTTCATAAATGATTCAACGTTCGCTAGCAAGAACGTATTGTTTGGTTCCGGTACTTTTCAGTGGATAGGTTTCGATGCAGTGATACGTGCTGGGGGCGAAGGTGCAACTAAGTTTACGGTATATCGAACTATTATTACTGCTATTCTTTGGTGATTTAGTCAGTAATACGTATACTACACTCGCGCCAATGAGCAAATAAAATAAATCAACGTATTGTGAAAACACAAATCAAATTATTTATTAACTAAATATTTTGATTTGTGTTTTTATTTTTTCCCCAATCACACTACTTAAAATTATACAAATTATAAATATTGGATGTCATATACCAAAGAAAACACGACACGCAGACATCAGCCCCGAAAGCTGAGCACGTGGGTTCGATCCCCACTTCGGACGTTGGTGATCTTGGTCGCGTTTTCTTTGGTACATGACATCCAATATTTATAATTTAAAATAAAGCATTCATATTGCATGCCATACAAATTGTCCTTCAAGAATTTTTTGGCCAAATGTCACCCCCACCCTTACAAAACACCACTATATGAATTTCTATATTATTAATCCATATGTATACGAGTATAAGCCCAGCTGTGATTGTTTGATTGTTGAAGTTTTGAGCGACTGTATTATATTTGTATTTGTCAAAGATGTTGTGCGGTAGCAATGTTATGAATGTCCTGCCCACCTTGGCCCAATTGTACAATACATGTTGTGCAGCCTCCGTAGCCTAGTTGGTAGTGACCCTGCCTACAAAGCTGGAGGTTCCGGGTTCGAATCCCGGCGAGGGCATTATTTATCACAAATATTTGTTCCTTGGTCATGGCTGTCTATATATTTAAGTATCTATTATATACAGGGTGTTTTTATATCATTAGCCATATTACAATATGTGTTGGGTAAAGGCGTAAAAAAATATTTGGTAAAACAAAAATAATCCATTTTTCATTATCCTTTTTGTTATAGATTTTTTTTTAAATCCCATTATCTAACGAATGTTCGGTCACTATGATCACTTGCTTACTTTGCGTACTGCCCCACCTAGTATGCGCTCATAACTGCCAAATCAGATTGGAAAGGGTGTTTGAGTTTGCAACTTTAATTAACCCGCATAAGGTAACTAATTCAATACGTAACAAGATTCCTACGCGTGGTGGGGAATGGAGGTGGAGCTTAACTTGCAGGT
Organism: Thaumatotibia leucotreta; assembly: GCA_025490895.1. Lineage (NCBI taxonomy): Eukaryota > Metazoa > Arthropoda > Insecta > Lepidoptera > Tortricidae > Thaumatotibia > Thaumatotibia leucotreta. The sequence goes on along the minus strand of JALPQI010020513.1, from coordinate 3,713 downwards.
AAAACCCACGAGACAGCATTATCAGTCTATCGCATACAGTACTAATAATGAGGGTATTTTGAGTTGCGCGCCGATCTGAGGGTAGTTTGACTCGAGCGTGTTCACGCAAGCGCACTCCTTCTTTGTTTACAGAGTGCTGTACAAATGGAACATGGCATCTTGCGATCAGCCGAGCCAGCATAATTTGACCTCAAAAACGGAGTAACTTAAATGTTCCGTCATACAAACGCGTACTGGTTTACCTCAGATATCGATTCTAATGCACTCTCTAAGCAAATTGAATTGTTGATGACAACGAGCAGGTACAGGTAGGTATGCGCTTGGGCAGTTTTAATCAAATAACAATCGTGTGTGCATGTAGTTAGGACATTTTATTCATTGTTTAGTGCCGATGGTGGGGTGAGTGACGTCGGCTGATCGGTGCTTGTGATGAACTCCTGATTGGCTAAGACTTGACTACTCAAACCTGCTACCCTTTTGTCTGCCATCGAATCGCACGGATTGAAACAAACTTGCCTAGTAACCACAAATTATGTTTTTGCCGGATAAAAAACGGGAAAAAAACTAAAAAAAAGTGTCACTTTTTTTTTCAAAAATGTTGTGTACTGGTGATCGCGAATGACATATCCAAATTTGGCTAACGACATGACAAACACCCTGTATATCGTCGCTTGGTACCCACATGAAAGCATGCGTACACATTGTGTCTATAGAAAATGACAGTTTAGTATGGGACTGCGTCCAGCTTTTTCAATACACGTTTCATACTAAACAGGCAATTTTATTAGACAAAATGCGTACGAATGCTAATAAATGTGTCTTCACGCTAAACGTATCCTTTTTACCGTCCAACTCATGGTACGGCTAGAGATGACTTTATAACATGTTTAAAAGTCGAGCCCAATTCATAATTCTCTGCCAAAATGGAATACCTAAAATGACTTGATGAGACACGAGAGCGACGTTTCATTACTTTAAATAGAAAACGTAAAGCATGTTTATTTCTTTTGAGAAGTTAATATAAGCGGATATGAAGGGCTGCACGTGCGGCTTGTAAACGAGGGGATAGGGGGAAATTATGAGCACAGAAGTGTATTTTCAAAAACCGGCCAAGAGCATGTCGGGCCATGCTTAGTGTAGGGTTCCGGAGTTACTGAAAAACGGCTGGGCCGATCACGTTCTAAATTGTTTTATTTTAAAGTATTCTATAAGTTCGATGTTCATGACTCAGACGGACATACGGACAGATGGACAGACAGACATGGCGAAACTTAAAGGGTTTGTAGTTTACGACAGAACCCTAAGAAGGGCTTATTTAATAACAATAATAACATATTCATAGGAAAATACCTCACCACATTTATAAGGTTTTGCTCAATTTATCCTTTGGAAACTTTATTAAATATTTGAAGAGGTTGGGACACTGAGAATAAAATATAAAACAAAGGAGTGATAAATGTTTTTATGAAATTTTGTAAGCCTTTCTCCAAGGTTAAATCCCTTGGGAAGAGATAGTATAATTCTGAAAATTCTAGTAGTGTGCTAGGACAGCGTAATCCGAATCCTAGATAGACATTATCACGTAACGGTTAGACTTTAGAATTTTTGCCGATTCGATACGCCAAAAGCGATAGTGTAACTGTAGCCCTATCGAGAATATAGACAATAATGAATTTCAATGAAGGCGTCTAGATCGGCGTGAGAGAGACAGAATATCGAAATTTACGATTTTCGTTCGTAATAGGCTCCGGGGGCCTACTGGGAACCACTTTCGACGTGTTACCCTGTCACACTTAGGTACGTATGAATTTATGAGTGTAACAGAGAAGCGACATGTCGATCGAAGTTAGCGGCAGGCTCACACCTTCCGCCTCAGGGGATCAGTCAGCTGCCAAGCCTTGTCTAAACTCTCGCTCTAGTTTACAGTCTGGCAAAAAAGAGTAGAAATTAAAAAGTAGCAACATCGTAGTGTCATCCCTTTCAAATCAATATGCGTGAGAAAACCGGACAACACTACAATGTTGCCACTTTTTAATTTCTACTCTTTCCAGTCAGCGTTTAATTTACTAATTGCTGCTGATTAGGGTGTCCCATAATTTACGAATTTTAGAAATGAATAACGCAAACCCCCTAAATCGGTTTCTTTAACCCCAAAACACACTGGAAAAAAATCTGCTCATTCCTGTTACAGGAACCCATGCCGACTTTCAACTGAAATTCTCATACAAATTACTATGGAAAAATTTGGCCAAACAGTAAGTTGATAATAATATATTGTTTTTCTGTTCTCATTAAGTAAATTTTATGAAAAAATGTTTATAAGGCAGTAGTATAAGTTAATGCCATAGAAAAAAAATCTACATTTTCATACATTGTTTAGGAAAATGGCTCGAAAGTCGGCACGGTTTGCAGTTATAGGAATGAACTGAAATTTATTTTCAGAGTGTTTTGAGGTAAAAGAAACCGATTTAAGGGGTATGCGTTATTAATTTCTAAAATTCGTAAAATATGGGCCACCCTACTGCTGATTTAATAGAAAGTTAACATGCTGTTTAACCAGTAGGTACATAGGAATTTATTTTGGCGCTAAGCTTAGGTTTCGGAAGAGTGCGGGACATTTTTGGAGGAGGTTAGCTCTGGATCGGGACCACAGATGCACAGGAAGACAGGCCTATGTTCAGCAGTGGGCGATAAACGACTGAAAATGATGATGATGCTGATGATGAACTTTATACCGCGGGCTCCTAATGCTTTACTAACAGTCACTTTTCAGGAACAAAAAACCATGTGGCTCTCAAGAGATCCCAAATAAACGTATCTTGTAATTCTTGCACAAAGATCATATAAAATGGTGTAGATGTGGGCCATGTGCCATGTATCTTGCCTCCTCGCCGCTGTGTATAGCAAAAAATTCTGTCTTTAAAAAAAATACAAAAAGTGGGCCAAAAAGTATGTATCTTTAAAGATACACTGCCAAGTTAAGGGTTAAGATGCTTAACCACGCTGTTAACCGGCGACTCCTAATACAAAATACCTGTCACCTATTCATAGGAACGAACTCATAGGTGACAGGTATTTTCTATTATGAGTCGTCTATGCCAAACCCTAGACCTTAGGTTAAACGGTTGGACGTATTAAAAATGTTTTGTGTCAAATTATAGTGGGAACGAAAACTGGAACTTTTATTAAGTATAAATAAGATATATTGAAATACAAAACCCATTCTTGCAAAGCACAAACGAATGTCGACTTTGGTATGCATATTTAACTCCCGTAAATTTTCTTATGCAAGGTTACAAAAGACAGGTTCCACAATCTTCCGTCATATTTTACTTTTATGTATATTATTTATACAGGCTTTCCTGGCAACTTGCAAAGCTGCTTGTATGAGATCCCGCTACTAAACTTACCTAGTCATCTATTCTGAAATAATAAGTAGGATTTAATAATGATTGGCCGTGTGGTGACGGCAGTAAGAATACATTTGTCACCACCCCAACTCCTCCTGCGGGTGTCGTAAAAAGTCGACTAAGGGATTAAAGTGTCACTGACCATTATTTGATAAAAGAATGATGATGGGCAGCAGCGTGGACACATTACTGCGATCGTCAACCCGCTTGCCCAGCGTGGCGATTATGGGCATTTTGCCTCCTAATGCGTCTATATGCATAGTTAATAGGAGAGGCCTACATCGATCCAGCAGTGGGCTATCA
>JALPQI010020512.1:0-17358 GCA_025490895.1 Thaumatotibia leucotreta | reverse complement strand
GTATTTATGTCCTTAACCCACATTTCATAGTTGAACTGAATTACTGTTTGTTATATTAATAAGCTGTTTGTTGTGTGATAATGTCATTTAATTATTTATTACATTCATACAATACATATAGTCATACAGGCCTCTTTTAGCACATCACATAATATAATATTATTAATAAATTTTGTTGTTATATATAAAGTGAGCCCCATTATTTTATGATATATTATTTCTAATTTCTTTTAAAATTGTCACATTGAAGTGTAATTGTAAATATAGATGTTGAGTCTGTATTAATTGAAGCTGATCGCCTGAAAGGGTTAATATACTTTAGGCATGTTGTCTGCTGTCCAACACACACACAGTATAACTTGCTGTCAAAACATAATTATCAACTTGTTCCATATAGCAGGTAACTTGAGATATCCTATTAGTAGGTTGCCCCTAATTAAGAGGCCATGGCACATACCTTGAGTCACATTATATCATCACACACTATTGATTTTGATTAGGTAATGATAAAGATAATCACAATCATAAATAGTTTGGTAATCCAATCAAGAGTTGCATATAATATTCTATATATGTTAATCTGAGAGAAATAGGAATATTCCGAAGTACCTGTACCTACTAAATCAATCTTGGACTTGGAGGCTATCATTATTAGATTAGCCACCAATACAGGTTAATGTTGTATGTACAAAGTCAATAATTAACTATTAGTGTCTAATTCTCAGTACATTTAGGGTACGATTTTATCACTACTTTCAAAAAAATGTTTAACTTAATGCATTTTTTTTCAAAGTATCAAATTGTCCCTAGTACTGGCTGTAATACAATGTCAATGTCCCTTATCTAACTAATGAGGGCTGGTATTTTAAGATGATGTTTCTGTACGCAAGCTTTTGTATACCTATATCCTTATAAATACCTAATAAAATAAAATTATATCATATAGGAGAAAACTTAAATTTTTAAGAAACTGGAAGGCCTATTTTCCCTAGGTTGGTAGCTTAGAAGGTCAAACAACATTCCATTTTGTCTATGTTAGTGACTACACCATTATTTTATTTGCTAACCCCTTACTCATAAACTTAACAAGCCGCTAAGTTAGGAGACGCTAAAGGGGTAAATGAATAGCGTTTGTCTTTTTCATCAGGTATCAATACAGCACAATGGTATCATCAGGCATGAAGAGCGGGCTGCTCATGGGCTTCGGCTCCGGCTTCGTGGTCCTCGGAGCCGTGGCCGTCGTCTACTGGCCGGCCGTGTTCTTCGGCCAACTGCAGAAGGTCAGTTCCACTCATCCCTACATTGAAAGATTAATTATGGCACGCATTTTCGAAAACTTTGCAGTGGCGGCGGACGCACGCCTTGCGATTAGTACGCCATACGTTAAAGAACATCGATGACACGCCTGGCGTGCCATCCGCAACGAATCGGTTAAGGCATTATTCATTGATGCGCCAAAGAGAAACAGCAACTTAGTGTAAATGAATGTCCTCGGGAGTACCTTTCTATTTTGTGTCGGGACTTTACGGAGCGAGGCGTACGGCACTCGGCAACAAGCGGGAAGCTGGAGCTTTTCCAACAGTAATGATGTAGTTATCTTTATTAGATAGTTCATTTAGTTCTTCATGAGTAACAAGTATTTGAAATGTCTAAACGCCTTTATGGCCCAAAAGAATCTAGGCAAAGTCAAATAACTCATGCAAAGATGGAAACAGCTACGTTTTACCTAAGTACTGTCGCATCTTTCAAGATTTTGTTATATGATTAGAGTAACGGTTTAAGTCACCCCCCAATATTTAGCCATTATTAAAAAAATATATTAAATCGAAAATTTCTCGACAAGTTTCGCTACATATAATTATGGTCAAAGACAAATGATTCTTTATTCAAATTGGGATAGCAACAAATTCTTTTGAATGGTCTAAGTTACACATAAAATTAAAACTACTTCTGGTTTTAACCCTACACCACTGACCCGAGAAGAACCAGTATATGAGGAGGTTCATCAAGAGCCTGGTTGCGTGACGAGTTTTAAAATATTTTTCTTAGAAATTCCACTACGCAATAGGTACGATACGCATGATATTTGTAATCCTGAAAAACGAAGTAACTATCGTCAGCGAGCTTTTTTATTGATTGCGATTTTGTAGCGCTTCGCCTACATTATTTTTGTCTTAGTGACAATGAGCATACAGAGAAAAAAAAAAAAAAAGATTTCGACGAATTGTAAACCTCCTCCTTTTTGAAGTCGGTTAAAAATAACACGGAAACATCGTTATAATATGACATTTTAACGCAATGGAATGATAGAGAACCTATAGAGTTTTGCGATTGTAACATAGTGGTGCAGACTATACACACGGATGAGATGTTTACTGCATTGATAAGAATAAAGGAAATGTTTGGTATTCTTTTAAGCGAGACCTTAAGGTTTAACGGTTCGATGGCTTTTTTTAAAAAAAAAAACCATCTACAAAACGGGTTTTTGGTTAACTGTTTGTGTTCTCTTTCATTTTCACTGACTGACCCGCTTGTCTGTGAGTAACATACACGTTTATTGTAACGGTATCGGTAACACTTCTAATTGCGTATTTTACCAAGTTTTTATATATTATAAGTCTTACCTATATTTTGTATCAATTATGTTAATGCCATCATACGAAAAAAATGTAAACAAACACTAGATCTACCTATTCAAAGCAAACAAATTAGCTATGCCGCCTGTGCCAACAAAGATTCGCTTATTTACTGACGAGTGACGACGCGATCTGCTTCGGTTAGCGGCGTGACAGATTTTACTATGAAGATTAAATATGTATATTAGCAGCAGCAGAATTTGTAGCTCAACTCACCGTTGGACTTGTACTTGTAATAGGTATGATAGGAACTTGATTTGTTCCAGATGATGGTCCTTTCTAACACCTCGACGTCATTCGGCATTTGGCGGGAAACCCCGATCCCCATGTACCTAGAGTGTTTCCTGTTCAACATTACCAACGTGGACGAGATATTGGAGGGCCACAACGTCTCCATACGAGTGGCGCAAATGGGCCCCTACGTCTACAGAGAGTTCCATACCAAGGTAACGTTGATTCTGGAATTATTTTACGACAATAATGACAACAGAGTAAATATTGATACTACGTTGTACTAAACGGCCAAGAACTCAAACTTTCGTTTAAATTTATTCCAATCATACATTGAAATACACAATCTCTGCCATGTGTTAGACAAAAGTGTTTCCCTTTCGGCGAATGTACAACATCTAATTCAATAGGTTAACGAATGGTAAATAGCTATACCTACATAACAAACTAGTTTCGTTTATTTGGACCGTAACGAAAAGTAATACCTAAGCTAATCTGTAGGTACAGCAACCTAATTCACGAAACGTTTTGTCTGGGATCTGAATCTAGTTTCCCTAGAATAACAGCCACTTTTGCTTAGTGCGCATGCCCATGACATAGTAGTAATTAAATTATATATTTAAGTAATATAATATATTCCGTTTGTAAATAATCATAAGTATCATAACGCTAACAGAAACATTGTCGACTGCACAAGTTTGGAAATATGGTTAATATGATATCAAGCTGAACCCTGAAAGTACACAGTGTAACGCGTTTTCCTAACATATTTCGACAAGCTCGAGAATTTCGATATAACGATAATAGAAAAAGTTTATCCATCCAAATAGAAGCTAATTTTTACGCTTCTAATGTAGTCCATAGCTGCCTTACGACGCCACATTCATTCACAAGAACAATACTACCGGTTCACTACGAGCGATGTTAGCGTTAGTTTTGAATCGTTAACTCCCGATTGCTTGGTGACGCACGCTCCACGGCATATCTTGTTAGCAAACATGTGAATATAGTTAGGTACACAGTTTACAGCATATTCTATAAATAAAACTGATGACAATAACAGCCACAAATTGCCTCCATCGGGGTATGCAAATTGTACCTAATGAAACTAATGATCACGGAAGGAAAGCTTTTTCTTGAAAATACTAACAATAATGACATTAAGGATGTCAGATAAAATCTTTAATGGAAAATTCCGGTAATATCTAGCTTAAGAGATACAGACAAAGTCATTTTATTTGCGATAAAATTGTTAGATAGACTTGGTGCACTTGAAACATCACATTTATTAAAGCTGTGATACCTGCTTGGCTTGTGTTTTGTTATCGGTAATCCGATTTATCACTAGTCCATAATCCAAGTAGGTACCTATAAAAGATTTCATAAATTAATAGATTGATAAAACACAAAAGTACAGTCAGTGACATTGACATCTGAGTTACGTTCAAACCGAGTTCAGTACGTCAAATCTTCACACAAGTTCAAGATAGGCATAAATAGTGCAAAACAAAAATGTCTATATGATAAGATGTTTCATTCACATACCTCTGAGCTTAAAATAATCAATGCAGAGAATATAGGCTGACCATGTTATGTTCGCTTCCATTTGAAATATTCGAGGACAATGTCCGACTATTTTGTATTATTTGTTTACCTTTGGCGTATTGCATTGTAGGTACTTGCCACTTCCCGGCGGTGCTAATAAAAAATAAGTAACGGAAATATGTTGGTATCGAGTTCCTCGACCAACACAGTCACGGAGATGATAATGTAATCACTGTGCCCTCTGCACTTGTGGTCAATTCGCATATATACTGACTAATGGAGGTTATCATGTCAAATGCGCGGGACTCATTAGTCCATCAAATGTTCGGTTGACGCATTAAGGTCGCCATTTGTCATAGAATACCTACCTACAGTAAATACCGTACCTATGTAAATAATGGATTAACTATTCTAGACACAGATCCAGCTATCACTGTAGAGATATTCGACGGTGTCACTTTTTCAGCTTTTATGGAAGGTACAGAGGTCAGCATAAGTATACGCTGACAAGTCTGTTTCAGTTTAGTTTATAAGGACATAGCAACAACTTTAATCAGCAGAATTAAATAAATTCTATAAAACCTATGTATACCAACAATAAAATAAATAAATAAATAAAACAAAATAAAAAAAATGGTCCAACACTTAATAGAAAATCTTCAATTGTTATATTAATTGTGTTTTTCATAGGCAAAATAATAACTTGGGCTAAGTAAAAAAAAAAAATTGGGACTGATGCTTATTTAGGAGTTGAAATTGTGGACCATAGGTACAGTATTGGATCATAGTTGGATGGTTTTACGGTTCTGATTTTTTAATGATTTTCGGTATTAGGTATTCCAAAACATAACGATAATCGTTTTAAAGAGTTATTGCTAAGTTTTAAGTTTAGTCATCGCTTAGTTTTGATTCTCATTAGGCAAACCTTTAACGCATCCACTGTTGTCACCGCATTATGTATCTCAGGCTCCTAAAGGAGTGAAATACTCCTACACTACTTATAATATACTATTATACCATAAAGAACCTATTGATGAAAGTAATCGTATCTAACCTTTTCATGATTTGTCCCCTGTTAACTTGTCGTTTACAAAACAGGCCATGCCAGTACCTATAATATAAACATTGTGCATTGTCAACAGGAGAACATAACTTGGTACGACCACAACAGCACACTGTCGTACTACGGCAAGCGCAGTTGGCTCTTCCAACCAGAGATGTCCAACGGCAGCCTCTCCGATATAATCACCAGCATTAACCCTGTCGTCGTGGTAAGTACCTTTTTTTACGGTATAGTTAGTAAACAAAAATACAAGTCGCCTAATGGCATTTATAAAGCCGTAACAGCCTGTTGACTGCTATTCAAGAGGCCTCACCTGTGCGCGTTGCCAAACTTTAAAAAAGCAGAAATATTACCATAATGTACCATAATGTCCTATTTGTAATGTTTTCCAAGTGTAACTGGTGTCTAACCGTACTTGTGAATAAATAAATAATAATAAATAATAAATTACTAATAAAACCACAGGCCGTGGTTCGGCAAAGAGGACCTCTTGCATCAATATTAAAGTTCCAATAATTCTTTCACTCTGAAAATTCACTCTGAGAGTAGTTGGCGGCTATCGGTTAAAGCACTGTATTACTCGTAAAGTTTCGGACGGAGGTAAAGATATCGTAAGAAATAGCTATACCCACTATTAAAAACGCGCGCAATATGATTGATTAACCCTTTGAAAGACAAGAACCACTAAAGTGGCTGTGAACTGTCATGCCTATCACGCCAGCAGCGACTAAAGTGGTAATCGAGTATGCCATCAAAGTAACTCCTGCTGACAGATAAGGTTTATTTTCGATATTCATTAGTAGAGATATTCGCGTGTACGAGTATGTCACGTTTTCATGCGAGGAAGACGTTTAAAAGGTTAATTTGCCGTAAAACTAGATTTTTAATTTGACTTGTTTCTCCTCAGTCAGTAGCACACATGGTCCGCCACCAGCGGCGCATCATCAGAGCGGGCGCGGATATCTTCATGCGGGCGTTCCACAACAACATGTTCCTGTCTGCGAACGTGTCGTCGTGGCTGTTCGACGGCATCGACGACCCCGTACTCGACATCGGCTCCCAGATACCGGCCGCTGATCTGCCGTTTGACAAGTTCGGGTGGTTCTATTCGGTGAGTCACAACAGATTAGGTACATGTATGGTTCAACGGAGGGGTTGGCCAAAAACATGACGTGACGGTGTGACTGTTCGGCGGCATAAACGATCCCGTACTCGACATCGGCTCCCAGATACCGGCCGCTGACCTGCCGTTTGACAAGTTCGGGTGGTTCTATTCGGTGAGTGACAACAGACTAGGTACTTGTATGGTTCAACGGAGGTGTTGACAAAAGCATGACGGACGGTGTGACCGATCGACGATATCACAAACATTCACCTTGTTTTGAATACAAGGTTCGGTAACGGTTACATATAAGCAATTTCTATTGAACGTGACTGACTGAATTGTTGATTCATTATCATCATCATCAGCCTATGATAGTCCACTGCTGGACGTAGGCCTCTCCTATTAACTATGCGTATAGACGCATTAGGAGATAAATGCCCATAATCGCCACGCTGGGCAAGCGAATTGACGATCACAGTAATGTGTCCGCTATGATGACGCTGTTGCCCATCATCATTCTTTTATCAAATAATGATTAGTGACACTTCAATCCCTTAGTCGACTTTTACGACACCCGCAGGAGGAGTTGGGATGGTGACAAATGTATTCTTACTGCCGATGCCGTCACCACACGGCCAGAATTGTTGATTGTGTGATGCTGATGATAATATATCTCAGTGCTCGACATCGGTTTACTGCCACCGTGCTCATTGATAAGGTTTCATGTTTGAGTTTTCATCGCAACAGTGGATGAAGTGGTCAAAATTTTCTTCACAGGTATTGAGTCGCGAATAAACTGCGGCCCGGTTTGACTGCTTTATGTCGGATTATTGATTTAAAATGACTACCTATATGTCGCGAAGAATGCCACCAGTCGTAAGGGCCACTTTGCACTCAGAAAGCGAAGTATTTATTATATTCTGGTACATAAATATCATTACGTGATTCACACTTTGTCTTTTCTTAAAAAATGATGCATGATTCAGCTAAAAATATATACCTAATTCTTTGTTATCAGCAGTACGAACTATGTATTTTGAACTTTGTACCTATCGTGGTTACCTACTTGTGTTTCACATTGATAATTAATTTCAATTTGTCCGGCTAATTAAGTCTAGGTATTTCATATTTTGATTTGTGATCGATTATGTAATAGGAAAATAACATGTTATTAATTTATGGAGTTATGTTGCTAAGGATATTGAACAATATTTTATTTACAGGTAGTCAATTAATATTTTATAGGTGTATAGAAACAATAGAATGTATTTAATTAGATAATTCGTTTTTAGAGCGCTTGTGGCCTAGCGGTAAAACGCACGGCTGCTACGCTGCAGTCGTGGGTTCGATCCCCGGCTCGTACCAATGGGTTTTTCAAAAAACTTATGTACGTAATATCATTTGATATTCACAAGTGCTTTACGGTGAAGGAAAACATCGTGAGGAAAGCTGCATACACCTGCGAAGAAATTCAAGGGTGTATGTAAAGTCCCCAACAAGTACTGGGCCAACGTTGGGACTACGCAAAATGCCTATTTTGCGTAGTCCCAACGTAGAAACGTGCCTACGTTAGATGTCGAGTTGCGGAAAAAAATGGCTAGAATACAACAACAACAATTAGTTTTTGGTGGTGTTAGTTTTGATTTTCCTTGTAAGTATTTTTAATAGGTAGGTATATTATAACTTTCAACACGATTTCAATTTGTCATCAGTTTGGGCCAACAAACTTATTGTCTTTGCTAATTGCAAATATTCGTAAACCCACTATTATGTCAACAATATTGGTGTTGAAAGACGTTGATGAGCATATTATGTAAATAATTACTAATGTTTCAGCATTTCAGTATGTAATTCATTACCAATTTGTCAAAATTAAATGACAATGACTGCAAACGCATTCCACAATTTAACATAAAGGATCAAATGCTGACAAAAATATTATATATGTTTTTTTATTCGGCCACGTAGCACATTCATACTAAATACCTATATATCTAATATTCCGTTTAATTATATCTGCAAGCTGTGTGTGCAGAGGTAAAGTTATTGTTGATTCACCCAATCTCAATCCGGTATCGAAAACAAAAACGATATATATGCCTATTTCCTGAACAATCGCGCAAGATTTATTTTAATATCCCCTTCTATATTTACTGTCGTCGTAAACGTAGGTATGTTTTTAACGTGACGTAGGCCTAAGGACAAAAATTACATATCACATAGTGCTACCTAACTACATGTAGGTAAATATTATGAAATTTTACCTTCCAATAAAATTATTATTATGTTTCCTAGACTTCGGATATCTTCAGGATGTGAGAGCGTAGCGTCTCCCAATGACCGATAGATGCCGCTAGCGTCTATGAAGCCGCTCCACAGCCCGTAGCGCGCCGCTGTGACGTAGTTTCCGCCCAGACAGCTTCCTGTAACCAACCAGCTCGCACCCGGCGACTCGCCGCCATTTCATTGTTGAGGAGAATGTAAAGGTTGATAAAATATTGCCACCAGGAAGGCATTATCCAGATATCCGAAGTCTAGGAAACATAATAATAATTTTATTGGAAGGTAAAATTTCATATTATGTGTTCCGTTCGACTTCGGATATCTTCAGGATGTGAGACCTGTCTATTATCTCCTGGTGGCGAGTCAGCGGGTGCAGAAATGTTAGGGCTCTACTGCCCTAAAACAACCAATGAATTTTGACGTGTAGTCAATAAAATTAAGAATACATGATGCATCGCTTTGCATTCAGAGGTTAAGAATAGGCTCAAACGAGGCTTTTCGGTTAGGTAGAGTAGATATCCGCAGATTATATATAGGACTTACTTATCCGCAGATTTTACACATAAGTTTCACATAATATTTTCGGTAATTTATACGAATAGACACGTCCAGAATACCGTCGAATAATAATAATAATTCATATTTTGATGTTATCGAATTTAGAACGGAATTTCAGACAGAAAATAATTAAGTGAGAATTATTAGAATAATTGTCTACGTATAATACAGTATAGTGTAAGGTCATGGACTCTAGACTCGGTATTAACATTCCATATGTGGGTTTCTCTCTGATGTCGTACAGCTGTTCAGATTAAAACTAGTATTCTTTAAGCGTTTAATCAAACAGGCACCTTGAAGGCGAAGGTTTCGCCAAATAAATACTTTACAAATAATATTAATCAGAGATTATCGTTCGCTACGCTAAATGCGATAAAATATGTGAGGATATTTTCGTTACTTGATTTGATGAGATAGCTGGCAGACGATGTTATTTTTAGCGTACGACGATGACTATTTTCCATATGGGCGTACCTGTTTTTACTTTGGAGAAACGCCAACGGAACACCAGCAGACTTTTCTTTTGATCTGGTCAGTCAGCGTCGGTGTAGTAGCGTTCCGCTTACCTAAACGCATCGTGCGTTCAGTTAGGGCCAGTAGACCGAGGCATACTGTGGCACGTGGGCGTTTGAGGTGAGCGAACAGGTCGATGGACGGGGTACCCTAGCGGGTGAAGATCTGCTCAGTGGCCTCCGGGCGCTGGTGCCGCTCGGGGGCGCAGAGTCCCCTAGCTCGTCCGTCGACTTTCTGAAAGTACCGACCTGTAGGTATATGAACCGAACTGGTTCCGTAAGTTGTGAACCTGTAGTGCGTAGGCAATTCCCTGATGCCAATACTTTCTGCGTTGGTCGTTGTAACTAATAATCATACTAACTATCGATCTCCTCAGGTTCTCCTTAAGTTTTAAAAAGTAGTTTTTTTTTTTTTTGGAGTCGCAGTGCAAGTTCCCTGTTGGAGACCACGCACCGGCTTCCTGTTGAGGACCGACTGAGAATGCGGTGCGTTGATCAATATACTCAATATAGTGTTTCCTTCTTACCTCGATATGAACGTATTTTATTACGTTCTTAATCCACCATGGGAGATTCCCTCAAGAGTCCGGTTGGCAGATGAGATGGGCGCTGGCATGTGACTCTGTAATCGCCCGAAGCAGTGTTAGGGCCTGCGATAGTGCAACCAGCCTCCATGGACGCCCAAGTTCGTAAGGTTGAGTCCGTCTAGGAGCGCACGGCGTTGGACGCGAGACACTGTCTCGCAACTAATCATTTACCTTATTTTCCCTGCAGGACGCAAATGTTGTGGCTATGGTTTGAGTAAGGGTTGTAACGTATTTCAGGTAGTATATTTGCTAACCTAGGTTGATGGGGGTCGATCTGGTAATCTGTACTCCTTTTTCGACTGGATTGCTATCAGGAAATAGTCTTGATAGGTGATCAAACGTTGGTCAGAAATGTATCATGTGGAAGCAGTCACGGACGTATCCAATTGTTTACTTACAAATAATATTAAGTATACTAAAACTGCCCAGGACCGGAGTCAGAGGTGAACAGTCGTGTTGGGGACCAGGACTTTCTTTGGGTCGTTGCGCTAGAGGAGTAAGTAAGTTCAGCTATTAATATGGGAGACCTTTAATCGGCTCTGGGAAAGAATAATCTGTGTAGGGACAGCACCGGGCATAGCAATACGTTTAGATAAAAACGAAGAATTTATATTCTGTGACGAGTATACCGGTGTTTCGAGCTATCTCCCCATGGCCTCTTTCCTCGAGCAGCTGTATCTCGAGCTCGCTTACGACCGGGGGATTTTTGTCCCAAATTTGTTTATTGCCCTCGGAGAAATGGTCCGTTTTATGAGGAGGAACCCGTATTGTTGGAGAACGAGTGCGAGTAGAGAGATTATAAGAAATCTGTTTCCAAACCTTGTCAATACCATCAGTTTTCAGAAAGCAGGCCCGCGGATTTGAGTGTCTGAGGAATCCGGGGCTGATCAAACATTTGTAGAATAACATGAGATATTACGTTACAGATTCCATTCATTGTCGAACAGGTCTTCGGTTTGGTGCACTAAGTTTTCCTGCTTCTGCTGTATTGGATCGTGGGAGACTGCAGGTAGTATTTGAATATAGATACAACGTACAGATTTCCTATAGAACAATAGGACGCAGTTCCTTGTGACTCGGTCAGCCACTACAACGGATCCTCGATCGAGAACGAGGGATCTGCAATCCCCCCAGCTGCAGTAGGCACGTGTATGTCTATCAGGGACACCCGAAGCAGGAGCACCAGACTGTGGTTTGCAATGCTTCCGCTCGGCAGGCGGCGCCAGGGTGGTTGCCGGCATCAGCTTGGTTACTTACGTGATATGGGGGGGGCCAAACTGACAAGAGTCGTTGGCGCTTTCGCGTTGGGCAGAGCTTCCACCGTATGGCGAATATCGCGGGCGGTGGCGTCATCCGGCCAGTTGGCAGCCGGCAGCGAGGCGTTATCGTGGCGTCATTGTATCGGCTTTGCGGGCCACTGTAGTTGCACAATGAACTTCATCGGACCAATTGTATTGTGACTTGTAGCGCCATTGCGGTGGTCGCGTGAATGTAGCGGTTTCGTGATCGGCAGCAACATTGAGGTGGGTTATACCGCCATGCCTGGACAACATCAGCATCAGCAGCGAACGGCAGTATTATTACCTGTAATGTCATCATGGTGACTATAATTTCGTGGCTAGCGGTGTCCCGTGGCACCCGGTGAGGTCAATACCGATGGTGCCGTCGCGACGACTAGTGAAGTCGGGACCGGTGGCGTGGTTGCGGCAGCCAATGAGGCGAGGACCGGTGGCACCGTTGTAGCGCCCAGTGAGGTCGGGATCGGTAGCATCGTAGTCACACCCCGTCAAAAAACGGGATCGGTGGTGCCGGCATGGCACTCAATGACTTTAGTACCTGTGGCACCCACGTGGCGAGCAGTGAGCTCAGGACGGGTGGTGCCCACGTGGCAGCTAGTGACGTCGGGGCCGGCGGCACCGACATGGCGTCAGTGAGGTCAGGGCCGGTGTTCACGTGGCGTTCAGTAACGTCGGGACCGGTGGCGGCCAGCGTCGGGACCGATGGCGTCCCCGTGACAGCTAGCGACGTCAGGCCCGGTGGCACCAACATGGCAGCCAGTGGGATCCCCACCCCGGTGGCACCGTCGTGGCGGCCAGTGAGGTCGGGATCGGAGGCGCCCCCGTGGCGGCCAGTGAGATCAGGACCGGTGGCGCCCATGTGGCGGCCAGTGAGGTCGGGATCGGTGGCGCCTAGGTGGCGGCCAGTGAGATCAGGACCGGTGGCGCCCATGTGGCGGCCAGTGAGGGCAGGATCGGTGGCGCCCATGTGGCGGCCAGTGAGGTCGGGATCGGAGGCGCCCTCGTGGCGGCCAGTGAGGTCAGGATCGGTGGCGCCCAGGTGGCGGCCAGTGACATCAGGACCGGTGGCGCCCAGGTGGCGGCCAGTGAGGTCAGGACCGGTGGCGCCCACGAGGCGGCCAGTGAGGTCAGGATCGGTGGCGCCCAGGTGGCGGCCAGTGACATCAGAACCGGTGGCGCCCAGGTGGCGGCCAGTGAGGTCAGGACCGGTGGCGCCCACGAGGCGGCCAGTGAGGTCAGGATCGGTGGCGCCCAGGTGGCGGTCAGTGAGGTCAGGACCGGTGGCACCCACATGGCGGCCAATGAAGTCGGGACCGGTGGTGCCCACGAGGCGGCCAGTGAGGTCAGGACCGGTGGCACCCACATGGCGGCCAATGAAGTCGGGACCGGTGGTGCCCACGTGGCAGCCAGTGAGGTCAGGATCGGTGGCGCCCACATGGCGGCCAATGAAGTCGGGACCGGTGCTGCCCACGTGGCAGCCAGTGGCGACCACGTGGCGGCCTCTCATCACAACATTCGTCGCCATCCGCAGACTAGACTCCTTGGGTTAATAGAATATCATTAAGCTAACTCACCCATCGATCCGAGAGCGGAAAACGTAAAGAGTACCCAGGTCCAGCTGCAGCTCCCGGCGCCGGCGGCGGAGCACGGGGTGGCCCCCGGCGCGCCCGGCCGCGGCGGCGACACGGCGGCGCCGGCTTCTCCGGCGGCGCGCGGGCCGCCCCCGGCCGGCGGCGCCGCGTTGCCCGCGGCGACACGATGTAGCGATGCACGTTCCCTCTCGTCGGGTGCGGAGCGGCTTACGTTACCGTATGAGAGTAACGCGATCGAAAACACGCGTTAATCGATTTCCTACTTAAATCTCGGAAACGCCTACGACTGAACGACGGTAACGTTTAAAACACGATCGTGGTCGAGAACGTATTTCGCCAGAAAAAGTGGGTAGATCGAAGTCACCTTGAAAATTGCGCGACGGACGTTATCGGTTCGAAAATACTTCGGGAACTCGATTATTCGAAATGAAATTTTAAAATTCGAATCTAAAATTTTCGTCGTAAATATTTAACGATAGACCACTTTCTTGACGATTAGCGAAACACTTCAAATGACTTCCTTAAATTCACTTCAAATGAATAACTTTTCTGTTCGAGCAGAAGTTCCGAAATATAATTACTGGGAATTAAGTCGATCGAGAAGTTAAAGACCACGCATCGAAAATAAATAAAAATATGCGGACCTTCGGCCAAGACGGTCGACGAAACAATGAAATGGCGGCGAGTCGCCGGGTGCGAGCTGGTTGGTTACAGGAAGCTGTCTGGGCGGAAACTACGTCACAGCGGCGCGCTACGGGCTGTGGAGCGGCTTCATAGACGCTAGCGGCATCTATCGGTCATTGGGAGACGCTACGCTCTCACATCCTGAAGATATCCGAAGTCGAACGGAACACATAATATGAAAAGAGTATCGCAACGCGGAAACCGGCAATCACAGCAAATTGAAAACGGTTCAATAGCTTACATTTAATAAAAAAACATTACTAAGTCCTGATAGCAAACGTCTTTCCTTGTATTAATAATATTGATAAAAGAGCAAATAAAGTTTATATGGGTAATTTAGTTTATCAATTGTAATTGAAAATAATGCCTGAATATATAAGATCAGGTAGATCCCACCTGTCTGACCTTAGTTTTTACAGTAACGTAGGTACAGTGCAATTTATGCTATTTTCAATCATATAGATAGGTTCTAAAACAGACACCATTGATTAATGCAGCAAACTTTGTTGTGGTTACCAGTAGGGGGTGTGTTATTGTAATTGATTGGCATTTTTTTTTGTAAAAAAATATATCTTTTAGTATTGACCTTGATGATGTTCAATGTGACCGTGTTACCGAACAATTGCTACTCGTGGCGTGAGGTAATTTCGTGAAATCGTACTCTTGCCAATTTCCAATGACATTCATTCACGAACAATACATTTGCTTAGCAGCAATTAAAATGTGTCAATTATTTTTTAAAACATGTATATATACATGTCTCACTAATCTCACTAAACACCTCTGGGTATATATTTCACATTTATGTAAAATAATGTTTATCTGTAGCATAGTACAAGAAGATACATTTTACTAGACTCAACATTTTTTCAATATTAGTAAGTTCATATAATTCCTAATAATTTGAACAATTTTTTTCAATGAATTATTGTTTTAATATTTATTTATAATACTGTGAGTTGCCACTTTTATCCACTTATAATATGTGAACTTAATTAAGTTTTAATTTTGGTTTTACTATACACTCTTTTAAAATGAAAAATATTTACATTGTCTTCGTATGTATTGCGGTGGTGTAAGCTATCAATTCTAACTTTCTGCTTACAAATGACTAATACTTCAGAAAACCTTCTCCATTTGAACTGTTAAAAGTCAATCGTAAATGCATGTCAGTTATACAATACTTGTTAAGTTGTATGTCATGGAAACTATTAAGTTTATTAACAATATTTCAACGTAAAACGATCACTTTCCAATTAAAATGTCACTTTTATTCTTATTACATCCTGAACCAAATAGTAATAGAATAGATTATTCAAGAGGCGAAAGTGTTCGCCGAAGAATGCGCCGTGCGTTATGCGAACGTCAGCGTAATCAGTGAGCAATCACGTAATGGTTACCAAATCGCACTGCAACAGCTGATTGCATCCGCTATGCGATCTTCATTTAAATGAACACATGGCGATGATTTTCGTGTCCAAAACAGGGACTGATATCTTTACATTCAAATAGTTTCGTCTTATTACTAATCGACATGAAGAAATCAATTTAAGAAAATAACACTATGAATCGTTCTTACGGATTTTCATACACTATTATATCACATTTTATGTTAGAAAATATATTGGTGCAATAGTTTATATTTCTCAATTCTTAAAAATCTCTGTTATTATTAACTTGACTGCGTCTCATTTTGTAACAGTAAGCTTCGATTTTAAGACTCTTATTATATAACCGCTACATAAACTACTAAAATGTAATAAGTAGTAATAACACAATACGAACTGTTATCTATAACATTTTTTGTGTGCAACAGTTCATAATAGATTCATAAAATTCTAATGATTAAGTTAAATAAATATGTGAACTACAGCGTCACGTTTTGTAACAGCAACCCCTTTTAACAAACCTTGTTATACCACGGTTCCATAAACAACTATTATTTAAATCCGTATCTTATTAAGTCCTCTTAGAGACAATTAAATCAGTCTACAAGCTTATTTGTGTTACATTTCGATCGGAAAAGTTATTTAAGTATGATTTTATCAAATCTAATATGATTACATCGGAGTTCAAGCTATATATTAGAAGAATAAGGCCTCCGTAGGTGAGTTGCCTTCGGTTAATTTTGCCCCTTTTATTACAGGATTGTGCTTATAATAGTTATAATACAGATAAGAGTAGTGCACGCTATAACAAGATAAAAAAAAAATCGAGTTATCGCTAGTTTCTTAACAAGATCACCACACTCGCGTTATCAGGTCATTTTTATTGTGTACAGATGTAGTGTGTAATCAATTGCCATCGTATTTTAATAGAAACGCCCGAATTTATCTTTCTGTCTCAATGAACTTCAGTGCAATCGACACTGAATTAAGTTCATTGTGACAGCAAAATGAATTCGGTCGTTTCCGTGAAAACCGATGGATACATCTGTATCAGTAGTATGAACTAACATGGTGGTTTCTCACACCTTTAAGTCACTTTTAACTTTTTTTGATCACTAGGTTACCTGCTCACAGTTCAAAGAGCTGTAGATTTGCTTTTCTCTTACTTACTTCGGATTAATGACGTTTCATACAATCCCAGTAGTGTTCCTACGTGGCTTGATCAGACTGGGAAAAACCGTTTACTAAGATAAACAAATAATAAGCGACATAATTTAATACCTACTATATTAGATACTTATCATAATTGTATCACTTGTTTCGTTGCGACATTTGCATGTCATACCTAAAGATAGTAGGTATTATATGTAAACCATAATCGTTCTTAATTTAGCTAAATATGGACCTGAAGTTTTAGTAACAACTCCAAATTATACACACTCTAATGCTTACCTACATACATTTTTAAAATTTGCCTACGAAGTTTGAAATTATGAGTTTTAATACCGGTATTAACTAGGTATCTCTGGGTGTGTGTGTATGTTTTCTTTATATTTAAATTGAATACGTATCTCCTCATTTAAAATCGTATACTCGTATAGCGGGTTCGCAATCATGTAAGTTTCTTAAACCAAAACATACAAAACGAAAAATCTTTAAATGCAACATTTATTGTTTCCAGCGTAACGGCTCTATGGAATACGACGGCATATTCCTAATGAACACCGGCGCCACGGACTTCTCCGAACTGGGCAACATCGAGAAATGGAAGCACTCCAACCGCACCGTCTTCAGGGACGAGTGCGGGGAGGTGCGGGGCTCCAGCGGGGAACTCTGGGCCCCGGAGCTGGGGCAACCGGAGGTCCAAGTGTTCGCG
>JALPQI010020511.1:0-18856 GCA_025490895.1 Thaumatotibia leucotreta | reverse complement strand
ACAATACATGCCGTCTAAAAAGTATGCAGTTAGGGTTTTAATGGGCTTGTTTCTTAAAAATACTCATTGTCTTTTATAAGATAAAGAAATACAATGTTATTTTATTACGTTATTTATCCTAACAAATCACTAACTTGCATCCTTTTATCTACTAATGGTTTAGAAAGTGTGGGTGTAATTTTGGTGCTAGCTATTATTATAAGTAGGAAGACATATCCCTATAAATAATAACCGTGTGTATTATCCATGGGATATGTTGCCATTACACCACATCGCAAGCCTTAATTGAGCTTACCGTGGGACTTGGTCGATTTGTGTGAGATGTCTCAAGATATGTATTGTTTTTTTAACTAATTAATGACCAGCCGATTCGTAAAATAGAGCACATTTCATTAAAACCAAGACCTACTTAACTCCGCTAATAAGTAAAAATAAAACTATGTAACTTGTAATAAAGCTACTAGGAGATCATAACTACTCCGCAGTGCAGTATTATCGATAGCTCAAGTACCTCCCAACTAGCAAAACAGTCATATAACATCGAGCTTACTCAGCTAATAAGTCGTATCAAAGTCATATAAACGCGAATTACACAGTACCTATCGTATAAAGCCAGCTTATACAGCAATATGTCGTATAAAAGTCATATAAACGCAAATTACACAGTACCTGTCGTATAAAGCCAACTTATACAGCAATAGCATAATAGTCGTATAATATGTCATATACACGTTTATACGACTTTCTTATATGACTTAAGAGTCATATAAGAAGTTGCTGAAAAAGACACATTTATAAAACGTTTATATGACTTTTTTGCCGAGTAGCAAAAACTTATATGGCTGACTTATGACTTGTGAGAAAAAGTCGAGTAAACGTAACGCAGTTGCTATTATATGACTATTGTGAATGAAGTCATATAACAGCTAATTATATATCTTGTTTTATAAAAGTGTTTTTATTCAGCATCTCGACATCTTATATGACTAAAGAGTCATATAAGATTCATGCTGAGTAACCTGCTTTTATATGACGCTTACTTGACTATTTGTCGAATAATTACATCTTATATGACCTATGCGCGAGTAAATGGAAAAATAATTGCTATTATAGAACTTTTTGGTTTCAGCTGTTACTTTTATATGATTAACGTATCTACCTGTAGGTGTCATGGCGCTTAAATCAATAAACTTGCTATATAAGAACTAATACGAAGCAGTTATATGATATGTTAATCATATACATGTCATATAGTAGTTTCCTTCGTAATAATTAAAAATATTTATTTAATTTATATTGTAATAACTAATAATTAAAGTGGCGCGTTCATTCTTTACTACTATATATAGTATACTTTATCAGTAAAGTGGTATTCGCAATACATTTTCACCATTAGGTAGAATTTATAATGCCAATTATAACATGGTCATATATTACTTAGATAGCTCTGTCAAAACATACTCAACGGCATTAAGTGATTTAATTTTGTTTACACCAGCTAGCACTAACAAAATTATATGCACGAGCAAGTTGTCAATTCGTCTTCTGTTTAGTTTCGCTGGACACTTTTATTCCACAAATTTGGCATATAAGTAGCAATTATATGATCAATAAATAACTAACTCAACGGTTATATGGCTCTTATATGATTAAAAGTCATATAAAAGCTATATAAGTCGCTATTATACAGCTACTTAGCTATAAAGTGATCACGGCGTTGATTATTATATGACTAATAAGTGGTGGCAGTTTCAGTTAAATGGCTTTTATATGGCTAAAAAGCTGAGTAATATGGGCCCAAATCGCGTTATATAAACGTAATTATTACGTTTTTATGACCAATTTCATAAGCTAAAAGCCTGAATATGTTACGTTTCCGCGACGATTATACGACGAAATTTTGCTAGTTGGGCTATCTATAGGTACCTATAGCTATGCAGCAACCAACAAATACCGACTTGCTCATCCAAAATCTCATTTCGTAAGCAGTAGGTTGCACACCCCGGGCATAGTATTCAAAAACTTTGTATCGCCCTTTTAATGGAGTTCGGCCCACGTTTTATTTATCATAAACAGATAAACTACTAGTTCCATTAGTGAGTTAACTAGTGAGTTAGTGGTTTTGAATAAAGTGAAAGGGACAGCTTTATACGAGTAATGATACCTTCCCTTTTACCGCCTAAATGTGATGCAAACGTTTGTTTGTAGTCGGCGCTTCAGTGTTATCATACGCGCCAGGTATATTGAAATTATCTCAACATATTATTTTCAGTTCAAATGGCAACCTTATTACGTAGATCGGAAGATTTGAACTGCCGTAGCAACTTGGACTTCGGGACTTGTCTACCGTATTGGGGCAAAGACCTTGGCACATTAAGTACAAAATCCGACGCATTCCAATAGTTATGACTGACTAATAGGAAATTCAATATTCTGTTAGATCCGGTCTTGGAAAACCATAAAAGTAATAAATTGGGCGCAATGCGATGTTTTTTGTAATTGATTGCCCTGTTCTAATAGATAATCTTATACTTATTACAATATTGACAAACACGGAAATAGTACCGCAATATTACGAAACATGCAACGGGCTGTTAGTATAAAATAGTGTTTATAGTATGTGACGCATTTGGCGCCCGAAACTTGGTTCAATATAACTTCATTTTCCTTTGAGTTTTGTCATTCTTAGCGAAAAACATTTTTTTTGCCATTTTCGAATGTATTTTAACATAAAAAGTAAATGAAATAAAACTATGAAAACGGATAAACTCGCGTATATTAACTAATTTTAACTTCATTCCGACGTTTCGAACACTTTACAGGGTTCGTGGTCTGCGGATGACTGACAATGGAGGAAATTTGATAGATCTACCTCCATCAAAATAAGAAAGATAAGTACAAAACTACCTAATATACGCGAATATAATATATACCTAAGTACTAAACTAATATACGCGAGTTTATCCGTTTTCATAGTTTTATTTCATGAGTAATCCTCGCGGTAACCGAAGAAAATATTATAAAAAGTAAATGTTATTCATAAAACTGGCACTTAAAATGAGTGATAACGTTTTTTTTACTATAACCTCATTTTTTAAAGGTTTTATTTATCACTTTTTGACATCTATTAATGAGGTTAGTGAGACTATTCTCCATAATAGCACCAAAGCCGTTAAAAAGACCTCTTGTACTGAGTAACAATTAGAAAATATGTTTTTTCAATTGATAATAACTCTAAAACTAGGGGATATCCAGAAAAGTTTATTGAATCCGCAGGACCTGTGAAACACAATTTTTTTTATTTTCTGTAAAGACACGACTAGATAGGTATACTTACATCGTTAGAAAAAGAAATCACGAAGTTAATAATGATCGTACCATAAGTTGGCATTGGAAGCAAGTATCAACATAAATTACAAATAATTTATATTAACGCTAAAGTTATTGTATACCCCTCTCGCACGCACCAATACGCCCCTTTAGAAGTAGAATGGGATGAACAGAAAGTAAATAACATAAACATTTGCCTCTTAAGTATAACATATATCATAAATATTTGACTACATTTGTAAATAATAACGGGCACATGAAAAGAAAATGAAAATTATAATGAAAGTGGTAAGAAATAAATGGAAGGAAAAATAAAAGGAAGAAGGTACCTATAATGATAATAAACATAACTTCTTTCTGTGATTTTACGGGCGATATTTTATTGCGTCTGTTTATGAAATCTTCGCTAAAGGTCGCTATATGTATTTATCATCATCATCATCATCATCAGCCAATTGACGTCCACTGCTGGACATAGGCCTCCCCCAGAGAGTTCCACAAAGATCGGTCGTGAGCTGTCCGCATCCATTGGACACCCGCAACCTTTACCAGGTCGTCGCTCCATCTTGTGGGGGGCCTTCCCACGCTGCGCCGTCCAGTGCGTGGTCGCCACTCGAGAACACGCCGACCCCACCGGTCATCGGTCCTCCGGGCAATATGGCCAGCCCACTGCCACTTCAACCTGGCGATTCTTCGGGCTACGTCAGTCACTTTCGTTCTTCTGCGGATCTCATCATTCCTGATGCGATCTCGCAGAGAAACCCCGAGCATTGCCCTCTCCATCGCTCGTTGAGTGACTCTGAGCCTCCTAATGAGTCCCATAGTGAACGACCACGTTTCAGATCCGTAAGTAATCACTGGCAACACACACTGGTCGAAGACTTTCGACTTGAGACACTGCGGTATATTGGACGAGAAGATATTGCGTAGTCTCCCGAACGCCGCCCAACCCAGTCTGATTCGACGATTGATCTCCTTCTCGAAGTTGGACTTACCCAGCTGGACTGTTTGTCCCAGGTATACATATTCGTCAACAACTTCGAGTGTAGAGTTTCTAACTTTCACTGGAGTTGGTATCACATGGACGTTCGACATGATCTTCGTTTTGTCCATGTTCATCTTAAGACCAACATCTTCAGAGACTCTACTGAGATCATCGAGCATAGTACTTAAGTCCTCCATGGTCTCAGCCATGACCACTATATCGTCGGCAAACCGAAGGTGAGTGATGTACTCGCCATTGATGTTAATGCCAAATCCCCTCCAGTCCAGAACCTTGAAAACATCTTCCAGTGCAGCGGTGAACAATTTAGGAGAGATAACATCTCCTTGTCTTACTCCTCGCTGCAATGGAATCGGCTTCGAGCTCCGGTCCTGGAGGCGAACTGACATATTGGCGTTTTCGTACAGGCACTTCAACACTTCGATGTACCGGTAGTCTACTTGGCACCGCTGGAGAGACTGTAGTACAGCCCACGTCTCGATCGAATCAAAGGCCTTTTCGTAGTCCACAAACGCTAAGCAGAGGGGCAAGTTATACTCTTCGGTCTTCTGTATAACTTGACGGAGCGTGTGTATGTGGTCTACGGTGCTGAAGCCTTTTCTGAATCCGGCTTGTTCAGGAGGCTGGAAGTCGTCGAGCCTGCGTGTGAGACGGTTTGTGATGACTCTCGAAAACAACTTATAGACATGGCTCAGAAGCGTGATGGGTCTGTAATTCTTTAACAGGGTGTTGTCACCCTTTTTGAAGAACAACACCACCACACCTCTGTTCCATGCCTTTGGCGTTTTGCCTCTAAAGATGGCGGAATTAAACAGCTTTTGAAGGGCCCTAAGGACTGGTTTCCCACCCGCCTTCAGGAGTTCGGCTGTTATTCCGTCATCGCCTGGTGCCTTATTGTTTTTGAGTTGTTTGAGAGCCATCCTAATCTCGTACAGGCTGACGTCCGGTATATCTTCGGTATGGTGTCGAGTCAATTTAGCTCGTGGGTCGTTAGCTAAATTGGAGATGGGTCTTCGTGTTGATGTGTACAGCTGTCCGTAAAAGCTCTCTATCTCACTCAAAAGCTCAGGTTTGGATGAAACGATCCTACCGTCCCCAGTCTTCAGCTTCGCAAGCCAGCTCTGACCAATAGACAAATCTCTAGCAAAAACTTTAGAGCCTTTGTTCCGGTCAATAGCCTCTTTAATACGGTTGGTATTAAATTGGCGTATGTCGCGGGTGATCGACTTGGAGATTTGTCTATTGAGCCGGCGATATGATGCGGCATCTTCTGGGGATTGTAGAACCATTTCACTCCTTTCCTTCATGAGCTTTAGAGTTGGATCAGAGAGCCTCTTATTGCCTTTCTTCCGCTGGGTCTTAAAGAACTTTGACCCAGTGGAATAGACAGCTGCCACAAACCCGTCGTTATACTCATCCACATCCACGTCGCTCGGTAGGCAATCGAAACGATTTTGCAGTTCGAGCTGGAAGCTCTCGGGGTTTTGGAGTTGGATCGGTGCTGGTCGGAGCGTAGACTTTATCAATCGAGATCGCTCTAGCTTGACGCTTATATTTAATATGCCCCTTACAAGGCGGTGATCGCTTCCGGTTTTAACCGCGTTGATCACAGAGACATCATTAAATATATGCTTCTTAGTCGACATGATAAAGTCAATCTCGTTTTTGGTTGCACCATCTGGGCTCATCCAGGTCCACTTCCTGTGTTCTCGCTTCTTGAAGAAGGAGTTCATCATGTAGAGTCCCTCCTTCTCCATAAAACTGGCCAGTAAGTGACCCCGGTGATTACGAGACCCAACCCCAAATTGCCCCACTCTCAGCTCATCATCGTTTCGCTTGCCCAATTTCGCGTTAAGGTCCCCCATAACGATGGTGAAGTAGGTTTCAGGACTGTGCATGGCTTTTGATATGTCCTCATACACAGCTTCTACCTCTTCGTCGGAGTGTGAAGAAGTCGGAGCGTAGACCTGTATGACCTTCAACGAGTACCGCTTGGATACTCTGAGTATAAGGTACGCCACCCTAGTCGACACACTCTCGATCTTCACCACGTTGCTCACGAGGGACTTGTGGACGAGGAACCCGACACCTCCCTGGGACTGTTGGTCGCCCTCCCGGAAATAGAGCAGGTTACCGGACTTGAGGGTTATCGTGTCCTCGCCCTCTCTTCGGACTTCCGATAGCCCAATAACGTCCCATCGTAACCCGCTCAGTTCTTCCTCGAGCTCAGCCAATCTCTCGTCTGTCCGCAGTGTGCGCGTGTTAAGTGTTGCCAGGGCCAAAGGTTGTCGGTGGTGGTAGCCGGATCTTCGCCGGAGATTCTTCGCACCCCTGACTCCGCTAGTGCCCTGACCGCTACCAAAGCCAGAGCACCGGGAGTCGCCGGAACCTCGGGGCCGTTTTTTGTGTGTGCTTGTCATAGGGGGTAAATGCCATAATCGCCACGCTTGGCAGGCGGGTTGGCGATCGCAGTTTAGTACACCGCATTACAGGGATGCTGCTGCCCATCCACCGGTGGTATGTATTTATATGTAGTACATATATTTGCGTCCTTGAAATCTTGATATTTTATTTTGATAAATATGTTCAGTTTAACGTATTTTAATGTATTTCCTAATTATAAATCTCAGTTTTTTAACGAGAATAATTAATATTACCAATAATATGTCACATAGCCGTTTTTGTTTCAGTCGTCCAAAGGCTCTATGTGTCTTATTTTAACTTGGTTAAAATAACTAGTTACAAAATTTGACACGTCTTGTTAGTATTTGTCACATAGTTATTTTTATGAAAGATGTGGGTCTTCAATAATACAAAAAAAAACATGTTTCAGTAATAATAGTCACAGGAAATTTTCGCTAAGTGTCGTAAGACTTTGTCTAAAGCATAGTCTATGAACGCGATGTATCGCTACATAGCGGGCCATATTTGTTCTTATTTAATTTATTAAAAAATCCCGCTATGTGCCTGAAACCACATGACGGGCCCATTATAAAAAGTCACTCATGGTTATATAAAACAGTCATGATTAAAAAACTCGTATTACCATACATTTTAGGTGGTTTTCTTAAACGGTCTACATTTTTGTCTATACAAACCGACCTAATGACAATTTTAAAGGTTTTTTCGGTTCATTTATAGGAAAATTCCAATACAATCTGATTTAAAAATAGATTTTACCTACACTGTAAATATTTTTTTAAATATTTGAAATCTCCATGTTTGCATTATTTTCTATTAAAAAAACCACCTGACCCGTTTTCATTGCCGGAGTGTGTATAATATAACCGATCCTTGGTTAAATGGTTAACTGATAACCAACCGCAATCAAATTAAATGTGATAAAGAGTGTACGATTAGGTACCAACTAATTCGTTTTCATAAAACTCATCCATTTTTACTAATGTCTAACTTTACTAAGTTTAACAATCCGTTAGGTGATTATTTAGAATCTTTTCTAAGGTAATTTGGTTTGATTAAGTCGTCTAAATTGGCCGTGCGGGGACGGCAGTAAGAACACATTTGTCACCACCCCAACTCCTCCCTGCGGGTGTCGTAAAAGTCGACTAAAGGATTGAAGTGTCACTGACCATTATTTGATAAAAGATTGATGATTGGAAGCAGCGTCATAATAGTGGACACATTACTGCGATCGCTAATCCGCTTGCCCAGCGTGGCGATTATGGGCATTTACCTCCTAATGCGTCTATACGCATAGTTAATAGGAGAGGCCTACGTCCAGCAGTGGACTATCGTAGGCTGATGATGATGATGATGAAGTCGTCTAAAGGTGTCAATAAATTGCCAAACTGTAGGAATTCTTTTGAATAAAGAGTTCACATTTACTACATTTTTGATACATTTTTAGTCACATGTGACTTGAACAGTCTATGGTTTATAGTTGGCTAGTTTGACGGTACCTAATACAAAAACAAGTAGCGTACCTATAGAAACCGAGATGAGGGTTAGAACTGATAAGTCGAGAGGGATAATATAAATGGTCAGGTGTAAACGATTAAGCGAGGTCGTTTGTAGGAACGTAACTAAAGTACCGTAAGTAATAAGTAATATGTAGTCTAATGGCTGCTCTACACTATCAACGATTAAAGACGATTACGTTCGAGCACGATAGTATAAAGGGGATTTTTACTGTAGACGCCGATCATCGTCTATGACGATCGTGTGACCGGTGTGACCAATTGACCATGCTTTTTAGAGTTTTGAGGCAAGCATTGAAAAATAATCCCACCTTAAGCGTTGAGCATCCTACATATTACACTATCGTCAATCGATATCAAACATCGGCCTGATCGGGCAATGCAATATTGTCGGTAAATATATTCATCAAATTGTGGGTAATATGTGGTTTTAATGACGTTCAAGTACAAAGTAGAGATCTAAAGATCATGTTCATGAACAATACCAGAAGACCTACCGCGAAATTCGAGCATCATAAACAACTGTCTCTTTCACGCCGATGACACCATCTTTAGAGTGACAGACACAATTGCTCGGAATTTACGAACTTCGGAGTTCGGGGTAGGCCATCAGGCCTGTGCAGTATTGGAACGGTTGCAGCAGCAACTCATTCCACGTCCATGTTTTACGGTTGCTATTCGCTTGCTACGGACTATTCTGTGGAAGCCTGCACAATGATCTCGATCATAGGCGATTACAGGATCAACGGTCATTGGCGATAGTGTAGAGGAGCCATAACAAGCCATAGAAAAAATTGCTCGAAACATAAAATGATCTAACAAATAGATAGGTACAAAAAAGATAGAGCCTACGTATGTCACATGAGCACAATTTGTGCACAAATTCAAAACTTGTTAGTCTAGATTCTTAGGTAGATATAATAACATCTACTTTAATTGTTGTTCTTCATCAACTTGATCTTAGATGTCAATTGTGCTCATGCTTAATTACTCTCCTCAGTAACCTTACTGACCTTCAACACAAACTCATTCATTTGCATTTACCTCACTTAAATACGATTAAGAAAATAATAAAATAAAAAAATAAATATCTTGGGACATCTTACACAAATCAACCCAGTCCCACGGAAAGCTCAATTAAGGCTTGTGTTGTGGGTACCAGGCGACGATATATATAATAGATAGATACGTATAGATACTTAGATACATACACAGCCATGACCAAGGAACAAACATTTGTGATAAATAAATACACAAAGAATGCCCTCGCCGGGATTCGAACCCGGAACCTCCAGCTTCGTAGGCAGGGTCACTACCAACTAGGCTACAGAGGCTGACGATTATACCGAATGATTACTATTTACTCATGTGAAATATATTTATCTAAGTACTACCACATATTTAGTTAGGTACATACATTTATAAATTTAAATAAAACCTGACCAAGCCGTTTTCAAATAACTACGGCTTCTACGGAACCCTATACTGAGCATGGCCCGACATGCTCTTGGTCGGTTTTCTGTATTTTATTCTACCACTCTGTCGGCGTGATTATTGTAGGTTATTTATATGTAAACGAAATTGGAAATTTCCACTATTCAATCAATGAGCTATGCTGCGGACAGACAAGTAAGTAGAGGGGCTTGGGCAAAATATTAGGTCTATAAGAGTTCCTTGTTTACTAAGGAACCCTAAAAAGTGTGTAGGTATCTATGTTATGTACGATGTAAATCTAAGACACATATTTTTTTTACGTAGCGTTAATTAGACACACATGGTTGATTGGATATCCAACATGACATGAACTTAATAACAATAATAACTCTAAATCATTACCAAATGGTTATATTTGACAATAATTCTTGCTGTAACACTTAAACTAGTTTTTAAATGTTTGTAGTTATCTGTTTATGTATTCATTCTTATTTTGCTTCCTAAACAACTTTATTAGAGGAAACAATTATCTCAAAAATATTGGTTCCATCCGATTTGTTTTAAAGTCGCTTAAAATTAAAAACAAATGGCAGGTATTTATAAATAAAAAATGGCCGAAATAGTTGCCGCCATTCATGTAAAGTGTTTTAGGAGTGCTCCTACAATAAGTAGACGAATTTAAACTTTCGAGATTTTTTACTATAGTAGATATTAGTAAAATCTGTTTTAATTAAATATAATACCTTTTAAATACTTTAAATTGCAGGAACATACTCGAAACTTTCCGAGAAATTTCATGAAAATTTAATAGTGAGTTCCGAGTTCCGATTGAGAATGTTTGCATGACAACTTATAAATAATTATTTTGCATCGCAAATAAGTAAACAATGCAGTAAAATTAAATTAATAATGATGAATCTATCATTATCATTAACTACTTGTATAAAACAGCTAGAGACGCCAGAACATTTTGGTAAGGTACGAAAGATATTCCTAGTTACGCTTAGATCATTTGTCAAAGTTGATAATTACTTGATATCTTGTGATGATAACTAATGTTGGTACTTACAAATCACAATTTTTTCTTGTACCCATAAGAAAAGTGGTAAAATGCTACTATTGTCTTTTTGTTTTATTAACCGACTTCAAAAGAACATGAGGTTCTCAATTAGATTTTTTTTTATTGTTACAATTATTACATTTATCATTATATCCACAGAGCACGGACCTCTTTAGTGTGTAACCTTAGAGATAGAGGCGGCCTTGGCTGTCATTTTCATAGAAATTGACCGTGTCAGGTAATTTTGACATGTTAATGTAAATAGTGTTGTGGTATGGCTCGATATTTTTATCGATAGATTAAAACCAACAGTTATTTGACTAAAAATGTTACTTGAAAAAAGCTATTCAAACATTCTCATTTTTAAAATCTCACTAAAATAATGTCGTTATGAATGATATAAAAACAGTAAAATTTATACATTTATTTGAATTTATATTTACAATAAGTACCTACTTACATTAAGTTGTTAGCTTTAAGGTTAAAGTTAAACAACAAGTGTTAAGGGTAAACCGCCTGTTGTTTAACCTCTGTCTAGTTATATATGTTACCTTTGCATTGGTTTGTTTGTTCAAGGTGTGCAATAAATAATATTTAATTAATTAATTAATAACTTTAATAATAATTAATTAATAACTTGGGACATCTTACACAAATCCACCTAGTCCCACGGTAAGCTCAATTAAGGCTTGTAATGTGGGTGCTAGGCGACGATATATATATGTACTTAAATAGAGAAATACACATAATTATACTTACTTATACATAGGAAACGTCCGTAACTCGGGAACAAATTTTGAATTTCTACTAACACCGTTTAGTTGTAAGAGTTTACATAGACTATCGATAACAAATTCAGCGTCGTGTCTCTTCACTATGTATCTCGCCCATACTAATTGTATATTCAATTTAATATAACTTTTTTTACTTACCTGTGATAGAAAACGTTTGAATTTTGTTCATTAACGTACGTAGACTGGTTCCTGCACCAGATTACAGAGCAATGTGGCATTCTTGGTATATTTTTATAGTTTATATACCCATGACGTCCCGAGAGGTACTGACAGCACATATGCGTAAAACGCATATGCGCGGCACGGGTTTTGTCTGTCACGCCGTCTCTCTATAGGCGCCCTAAGAGTTCCAACCTCCTTGATTATATCAGAATATGAAATTGAAATCAAATACCTACTTTATTGTTAACATAAGGACAACAAAGAAATACGAAGAATAGGGAGAAGTGGAGAAATTTTCACAATTTGCGATTACATTACGTTGGCAGTTTTGTTCGCCGCGAACGCGCCGGCAAGCCAATATAGTTGCATAATTTATTTTTCCCTAGCTCTGCCTGAATCTTTTCCTAGAATTGCTGACGTTATAGGCGCAAGTTATTACTTTCATCAGTTCATCGCTGTTCTTATTTGCCAATAGAGGACTTAGGTGCTAAGACAAGTTGCCAATCGCTAACGCTTAATCGTGAATTGTAAACGAAAGGCAGCTAACTATCTTTGTCGCATTAATATGAAAGAGAGGAAAACTACGATACGCTACTAAGGGTTAGCGATTGGCAACTTGCATCATAATCTATGTTCGGAAACGTGAGATAAGTAGTTATATTCTTCACTTGTAGTAAAGGTTAACAAATATTGCTGACTTTCCATATATCGTGAAAAAAGGTCATTACATTTTGACAGCTGCCACGCAACAAACGCTCTCTGAAATAAATATGTTTAAATAATTTTAATTCTAGACCTGATCCTAAATTTAACATTTATCCAAACAATTTTATAGTCCAGCTGCATTTTTTCAATATAAAAACCTATTATTAATTTGTTCAAATATATTAAAATGCCCTTCAGTGGAATTCGACGTATGTCAAAAGAAAAAATTATGGATCTCTGCATATAAAACGCCTTGTCAAAGGCCTCCACGGACGCCCCGGCCGCGGCCCTCCGCTACAGGCGGCCAAAGGCCTAGCTGCCGACGCCCGCCGCGGCGGCGCACCACGGGCCGCATTCCTGCCTGCTTGCTCGTCAACTTTACAAGCTGTCAAATAATATTTTTACAAACATTTACTTTTCATTATTTGGTGTATTGTGATTTTATTAAGTGTATTGTGTTATTTTATTAGGTATTTTTTGTTAAGGTGCTTATTTTTATCTTACTTTAGTCCGTTTCGGCAACTGACCCAAATTTAACGTGAGTTATTATTTTATAAGTGTTTATTTTAAGTATTCAAATGGATTGTTGTGTATGCAACAAGACTTTTAAAAATTCAAAAGGTCTACACATACATCAGTCTCGCATCCATCATGCCCGTGTGTACCCTGCTCCTTCTGCTCAACCATCCTTTAACTCTATCGGCCCCGTTACTCCTTCATCATCATCATCAAACCCTACAGTACCTCTCCAGACCCTTCTCGGGAATCTCAAACGCTCCACACCACTTGTAAAACGCATTCCTCGAGGCGCAAGGTCCACAGTGGCTGAAGCCCTATCGGATACCATTAATCGATGTATTAGAGATAATGATTTCGACTCCTGGCGTGACCTTTTAACGTTCTCGTTTAAAATTTTACATGTTCCCGAAAATAACAATAATATTAGCCTTACTCAAAAAATCAAAAATAACATTGTAGTACCTGATTTACCTTCAGCTTATCGTTCCTTTCAAAATCGCGGTACACAATATAAAATCTTCGAAAAAGTAGAGGAGAAAGTACACGACGGAGACCTTAAAGGAGCGGCGCGGCTCCTTTTCTCTAACGACACTCTGGCTTCTGATACCCCTGAAACGATAGCTGCCTTACAGGCAAAACACCCTCCAGGCCCTTCCACCCCTATCTTTGTCGATCCTCCTTCAGACCCTTCAGCTTGTGTACACGCCAAAGAGGAGGACGTAACGTTAGCTCTCGCTTCCTTTCCAAAAGGCTCAGCTTCAGGTTTAGATGGTATATCCCCTCAACACCTCATAGACCTCACAAGTCACGGTACTGGAATAGCCGGCAAGCAATTGACTGAAAGCATTGTAAAACTAATAAACCTTATGGTTCTAGGAGATGTCTGCCCTGACGTGACGCCCGTATTATATGGAGCTAATCTCATCGCACTGAAAAAAAAGGATGGCGGCGTGCGCCCTATAGCAGTGGGCTCAACTTTTCGGAGATTAGCTGCCAAAATCTGCGTACGTTATACACGAGCCAAGCTGCAAAAGCTTTTTGAGCCTATACAGGTGGGTTTCGGTACCCGCGGAGGCTGCGAGGCTGCGGTCCATGCTGTTCGCACTTTCGTCAAATGTGACTCGTGTGAGGTTCTTCTGAAAATGGATGTTAAGAATGCATTTAATTCAGTTAACAGGGACACAATTCTAAATGAGGTTAAAATTCATGTACCAGAGATTTACAATTTCCTCCTACAATGTTATCATACCCCCACCAAATTAGTTCTCAATAGTACTGAAATTCTCTCTGCCGTGGGTTGTCAACAAGGCGATCCTTTGGGCCCCGCAGTATTCAGTTTGGCTATAAATTCAATTATTCACAATCTTAGGTCCAAGCTAAATGTGTGGTACCTGGATGATGGCACCCTCGGCGGAGACTCCCAGACTGTCTTGGATGATTTAACTGAAATTACGCAAAAATTTAGTGGTATTGGTCTAAAACTTAATTTTGATAAATGTGAATTGTATATCTCTGATAATATTGAAACTTCATCGGCACCCCAACTTATTCAAAAATTTACAAGTTTAGCCCCAGGTATCAAAATTCTATCCAAGGACAATCTGAACCTCCTCGGCTCACCCATCTTTGATGAGGCTATTCCAACCGTTTTGAATAAGTGCATGTCTAAATTTCGCGATAATTCGGAACGTTTAACAAAAATTAGCAGCCACTCCGCTTTATTCATTCTTAAATTTTGCACCCTCATCCCTAAATTTACTTATTTGTTACGTTGCAGTCCAGTTTGGAAATTTCCGAACGTCATCCAACCCATTGACTGCCTTCTAAAGTCTCAACTCGAATGCATTCTTAATGTTCATTTCAGTGAGCAAGCTTGGATCCAAGCCTCGCTGCCAATCAGATTTGGTGGTCTTGGAACACGAAAAATTGCTAGTATAGCTTTGCCTGCATTCTTGTCTTCAGTTCATGGCACGTCAGATCTCGTAGGAAAAATCTTGGCCTTTTCGGCAACAAACTGTGAGATCGCGTGCCTTGATGAAGCCAAGGATGCCTGGCGGGCTGGACCAAATCCGATTATTCCCTCAAAACCCCACATGCAAAGGGCTTGGGATAACATATCCTCGGCCGCCAACCTCAAATCCCTGATTGATACCTCATCTGGCAAGGATCGCGCAAGGCTCCTTGCAGTTTCCAAGCCAGAATCTGGGCAGTGGCTCAATGCCTACCCTTCGCCCAATATTGGCACTTTCATTGACCCCTGCACGCTCCGTATAGCCATCGGTCTCCGTGTCGGGGCTGATGTATGTGTAGACCATACTTGCGTATCGTGTGGAGCCCCCGCAGATCGCCACGGCCATCATAGTTTAGTCTGCTCCTCGGGCCAGGGTCGCCTGCCCCGTCACTCCGCTATCAATGACATCCTGCGACGGGCGCTCGTCAGTGCCAACGTCCCCGCATGTTTGGAACCCCAGATCGTGCGGGACGATGGTAAGCGCCCTGACGGGATGTCATTGATTCCCTGGAGGTTGGGGAGAGCTTTGGTTTGGGACGCCACCTGCGCCGATACGCTGGCGGCGTCCTATATCTCAGCTACCTGCAAACAGGCTGGGGCGGCGGCGGACGCCCGGGAGCGGGCGAAAATTAATAAATATAGCTGTCTCGGCGCCAACTACGAGTTTGTAGCTTTTGGCGTCGAGACACTTGGTCCCTGGGGCAAGGGGGCACACGGGCTCCACAAGGCCACCAGCAAACGCCTCAGGGAGTCCACGGGCGATCCTCGCGCGGGCGGCTTTCTTGCGCAAAGGATTGCTGTCGCAATCCAGCGCGGGAATGCCGCCTGCGTGCTGGGCACCTTGCCCAGGGGGCCAAATTTAAATTTATATTTATAGATAGTTTTATTGTTACTTAGTTTAATATTTGTAGTTAGTTATTTTTAATTAGCCTTAATTATTTTTCTGTTTTTCTATATTTTATGATTAAATAAAATCATAGGCATTACCATTATTTTTACGTTAATATAAATATCAATAATATAAAAAAAAATATGTTTGTGAACTTCAGGTTTAAGGTTTTAAGTTGGTGCTAAAACCAAGATTGTTCTGAAAGCAGGGATCGAAACTGGTTTTTTAAACATAAATAAATCACTACAAGGGCACACTGATCTGGGACAGGCTCTCAACTTCCTTAATGGGGCTACTAGGACGGTGGTGTCAAGTGTGGACACCGTCCTATTTACGATAGGTGAAATTAAGCAATTGTTAAGGGCTATAATAGTAGATTGTTCAACGAGGGACTAAAACAGGCCATTATGACACGAGATATTTATCCACCCGAGCGTAGCGAGGGTGGATGTAGTTCGAGTGTCATTATGGCTGTTTAGTCCCGAATTAAACACTCTACTTTTCACTTAGAATGCGAGGAAAAAATCTCAGTATTTATTAACAGAAAGAACAAGTAAGAAACAAAAAAATTATATGTTCTGCGATGTCAAAACTTCCGATTTCTTCGGAACATGGCCACTTGACGATAAGTTCGCAATCTTTATCAAGTTATATGGTTTAGTTGCAGTGTGGTTTTAAGCATGGAATATATGCTACAAGGTGATGACGTTGATATTTCTTAGATTTTTCATCAAAATATGTCAGAAATACGCCTTCCATAAATGATGTTGGTACCTAATTAGCTTACCAGTTTTCCAATCCATAAAAGTTTGATACGCTTTTGAATATTACACTAGATTTCGGCGGCAAAAGATTTTGCACCACCTCTTTTGCATTCTTCTTCATTCTGGAGTAAGGCGTTAATACTTCTTCATATTAACGCCATCATCGTAAATTATACGATTTGAACAATATTACTTATGGACAAAAACACAAAAAATAAGCAATCAAATTCGTTCCGCGTTTTAGTTTTTATCTGTATTCCTTATTCGAAATATGACGCTTTAAATACTTGCATATTTAGCCAACGAATTGGAGCTAACTACAAACTATTTTGAAGCTAATTGGTTAAAACATAACATATGTAAGTAATAAATTGGATTCAATCTTAATCATATAATACTTGTTGTATTAAATATACATACATGTACCTATATTAAGAACAAAAAACGATTTTCCTTAATATTTTTACACGATTGACATTTTGAGGTTTTTTCCAATGGCAATAATCGTTCGTTTAAAAATCATAAACACCAGAAATGGCTGTTTAGGGGTTTCCAAAGTCAATTAAAAAAAAGTTTAGAGGTTGTATCCACGGCATGCACAAAAATGGTCCATACACAAGCACTGAAAATGGCGACTATCCTTTATTCTTGAACACCGTGAGTGTGGCTGTTTACGGGTTTCCAACGTCAATTAAAAAAAATGTTACTTTAGTCCCTAGAGATTAATAAGAGTTTTAGTCCCGATATGCAGGGATCAAAATAACATTTTAAGAGCATGAGAAGTGAAAAATCAAAGCATTCAACTGACTATTATGATATGTCGGCCGACCTTATTAAAAACTACCTGATACGGTATAGACATTTGTTGTGCGCTCCTAAACCAATGTACTATTATGGGAGACTACCCTGATTCGTTAAAAATAGTAAAAGTTACTCCAGTTTATAAAGGCAAGGGATCTAAGGGGGAAATTAAAAACTTTCGTCCCATATCGTTGGTACCGGCTCTATCTAAAGTCGTCGAGCTGGGCTTGTGTAATAGGTTAATCAACTATTTTGAAGGGAATAAGTTGCTTCACAACCACCAATATGCATATCGCCAGGGCAGATCTACGGTGGATGCTGCGCATGCGGTCCATCAGCGTATCCTTGAGTATCTAGGCCAGAAGGAAATGGCAGCTGCCATCTTCTGCGATCTATCACGTGCCTTCGACTCAGTGGATCACAATTGCTTTTAATAAAGTTGCAGAACTATGGCGTACAGGGTAGTTTATTGTCGTTTATTGAGTCATTTTTAAGAACAGGGAACAAGTTGTGTCAGTTGATGGAGGGGCAACTAAGTCGGAAACGCGGACCCTTGATGACTGTTCCGTTCCTCAGGGTTCGGCCCTTGGGAATTTCCTCTTCCTGGTAATGGTTAATGACCTCATCAATTTGTTCCTCGATGGTGATTTTGTGATGTTCGCAGATGATGGTTGTGCTGTTGTGCACGGCACTTCATTTGCTCACCTTAAGGAAAACGTTACAAACACGTTATTGAAATTAACACGTTGGTTTGAAGTTAACGGTTTTGACATTAATCTTAGTAAGACATTCATTATTCATTTCAGGTTAAAAGGACAATACCCTACGCCTCTTGACATAGTTATCAATAAAACAATGGTTCCCCAAGTGCAAAATGCAAGGTTTTTGGGCTTTGAATTTGATGCTGGCTTAAAATGGGATATACATATTGATTTACTCACCGGTAGATTGGCCCAAGCCTCTTTTGCACTGTGTAGGCTTGCCCCTGCACTCTCACGTAAAAATCTTCGTATGGCATATTACGCTTACGTAAATTCCTTGATATCTTACGGAATTGGGCTCTGGGGGCTAGCGGCTGACAGAGATAGAATATTTGTAATGCAAAAGAATGCCGTAAGGATATTGGCAGGGGTGCTGCCATTTACCCCAGCGAAGGAGCATTTTATTAAATTGAAAATTCTAACTACCCCATGCCTGTTCATTCTGGAGGTTGCTAAGTATATGTACAAGCACTTAAGTGAGTATAAATCGCGTCGACCGGATCAGAGGAAAACGGGCCGCGATCTAAATCCAGTCTTAGTCCGACTAGCGAAATCGTCCACACTCACTGAGGGTAGTTGGCATTAAAAATAGAATTGCTTAAGCCCGGAGATCAAAGAGGCTCCTTCTTATGAGGTGTTTGTAAAAAAACTACAGGACTTTTTAATCAAAAATGCAGTTTAGAGG